>PNEQ01134991.1:29220-51711 GCA_003012365.1 Medauroidea extradentata
TTTTTTTTTTTTTTTTTTTTTTTTTTTTTTTTTTTTTTTTTTTTTTTTTTTTTTTTTTTTCGTGATTTGCATGTTATCATTTTAAGGACAACACTAAAACCAACTGACATACCAAGTTGAAAAAATTCAGAGTGGTTAACGATCTTGTAGTCTACAAGTTCACTTACATTAAACACAAAATTAAATATTGTTGTATTTTTTAAACAAGTATTAAATTTTTAAAATTATTATTTTAAATTTTAACATTTTTGTGTCTAATATATTAAACAATTATCTGGTAAGAATATAAAAATAAAAACATGGTCATGAAAATAGTCTTAGATCATGTCCGTAAATAACTCTATTAATTTAGTGCAAACATGCACATAGAAGACACAGATACAGTTTTCTGGTTACGCATATTTCTGTGTAGGAAATATTTAGGAATATTTTAGGCGATATCTTGATACGTCGGTAGGACGACGACGTATCACGAAGTTCACATTTCAAGCCGCATACTTGCTGTGTTGTCCCTTATCAAGAATTATTTTTTTCACTGACACATAACATGCCACGTGCAACGATAAGTCTACACATATCTCACGTGTAACGACAATCTGACACATAACACGCCACATGCAGAGATGAGCTTACACACAAGCGCACTAGTGTTTAGTCATTTAACTGTTCTCACTTAATCATATCATTTATTTTCCACGTAATTTTAATAAAAACAGGAAATTTTGGTTTCTTTTAATTACATTTCTTTAAGTAGTTTTCGACTACTTAATTAAACATATTCTTGTGGCAGCTATAAAAGCCACAGCGGGCATACTGGTGTCATCTGGTTCCTCGTTCTCAACTACTTAGACATATCGCCGGTAATAATCAAATATGACACTTATTGTCATTGTACTGCTGATAAGGTTGACTTAGTCTAGGAACCTATGTTGGAAGTTGCATAGCTATTGGTGTGATAAGATGTTGCAAGAGCGACACTGCCATGGAAGAAGCCTCAGTTGAACTAACCATCGTCTGACGACAGTACACATAGTAAAACTAGGTGAATTAATTAGTTCGTGTAACCTGGGAGGACTGGAAGACAAGATGTAATGTGCTTGTTATAACCACGACGTCAAGTGAGGAGAACATGAATGGTCAGCTCAGCCGGGCCTGTTTTCTCTTCTAATGGCACCGTGGCGATTGTCGCTAATGACACTCATTAGAAGGCAATTTGGGGCTTGTCTTGGGGCGTGCGTCATTTGGCTGCTGTTTCACACTCTCGGCGGAACGGATGAAGGTATTTTAAAGTTTCTTTCCCCTTGTCATATGTCATGTTAAACGTTCAATAACACGATGCAGTTTCAGGCCAACATCGCAACTAGTGACACGTGTTTGGCAACGTTCGACAGGTACTTAAACCACATATAAGAATATATTTAACTAGATCACTTCTCACATGCAAGACTAATGGCATATAAGACTTTCTTAGTCCCTGTTACTCGTTCTTTGGCCACTTTTCTTTGCCACAGAGACGTGTACCGATAAACTCTTGGCATGCAAAAATTGTTATTATTATACTTGACAAATTAAACGATAACGGTAATCAAGGCAAGATATTATAATTGTGATGTGTATAATTTTCATACATAACATTAATTAAGAACTACGCAAGAATTTTGTACATACTACGTTGAATAAATGGGCTACTTGCATGCAATTTAAAAGTCATTACAAATAAATCCACATAAAAATACAAGTAAAAATATGAAAAAATATAAATTATACTACGTTAAAAGAGTTTCGTGTAGCTGTACCTAATGTGACATATATGGAAACAGCTATTTCCTCGGCGCAGACTGAAAACAGGTTCCACGCCATTATTTAGTACTCTGGTGTCCATGTGATCACTGAAGTAATGTAGCTTCGAGCATGGTTAGCGCACGGTTGTGTGACTGACAGGGAACACCTTTACCGCGTGTCACTGGTGTATACAGGCTGAGTCGGGAGGAAAAGCACATGCTTTGAGGGGTGGTAGTACTGGTGATACTGAACAAAATGTTTCTAATTAACATATGCCCATTTCTTAACCGTGTCAGAGAAACCGAATGAAAACAACAAGGAACGGGAAATGTGCAGGTGACGGTAAATCACGATACAGTTTTCGTATGTTTTGTTTAACTGTGTACATTTCCACACAAAACATGCTGCTGTGTTGCTGATCTGAGCTGATTAGTACATTGCTTTACTTGAGCACAAGCATGGTAAATACGAGCGAGAAGTTCCTCTCTTGTGTCCACCCTGTGTGTGTAGACTTCGCCGTTATCGCTCGGTTTCAGTCGCATTATGGAATTTTATTGTTTTCGCTTTTTAGGAATTCTGAGAAAAAATGTTAAATTGGCGATTATACCGCAAATTCTATCTACTTTGCGCTACAATACAATCATGGAAATTGAGCTGGTAATGTACAGTTTGGTCGCAATCTGTCAGGCAAATCATAAATGTAAAAATTTTGTTACACAAATTGCGGGGTAATTATATTGTTACAAGTTTAGACAAAAACTTAAATGTGAGCAATTCTCATGAGTTCTTTTGGGATAGAGGTCTTATAGTTAGAAATAAAAGAGTTAAATTAAGTGCTGGATTTAGGCCCGGTTTCTCAATGCCTGATTTTCTTCTTATTATCTTCCGATTAAAATTTAACCAATGGTTAGCCACAATATCTGTTTCTAAAGAACTAATTAAGATTAATCAATGGGTTAGAAGTCGGTAACCATTCGTTAACTTAATCATAAGAAGAGGTATTGAGTACAGAGTTAAACAGGACATATAAAACAAACAAGATTATAAACCGTGACAATTTTGTAGGTTATGTTAACAGATGATTTAAATTTCTTGTTTGAAGATAATGATGATAATGAATAAATAGCATATTTCATAAACCGGCCAAGACTTTTTCGGGAACGCCCAAATCTCATTTTTAAATAGATGACCATTAATTTGTTATGAGATTGCGGCTGAGTAAAAATACTGTCCTAGCACTACTAGAAAAATTGAAGGACAGCTGGAAGTGACCACAGACAAGTGTGTACTTATATTTATTGCATGTTTTGTTTACATCCCTTAAACTTTAGTACGTTCGAGTAAGTAATATTATTTTGTAGTTTATGTGAAAACATTTGGTGGTTATGTCACATGCCTTTGTATGATGTGTCTATACTTCCTTACATTATTTTGCATAATTGGTTAGAAACCTTTGTTAGATATATTAGCTCACATTTGTACGTAATATTACGTATCTTGGGTAATGGTAATAAAAACATATTTTTATATATTCTGAAAAAATGAAAAATACGATGATCAAGGAATCTGTATTGAAAAGTTCTTAATATAAATTTGTAGATTATGTTACATGTTTTTCTACACTTTTGTATGTTATAATACCTATTGTAGGTTATGTTATTGTTACATAATTATGTCGGTTATGTTACACATAAAGGTGCCTAGATGAATAAAATTCTACTTCGATTTTCTTCCATGCATCTTCTTTCTGCTTCCAAGTTACGGTGTCAGTTTTTTTTATTCTATGATACAGGCGCATTTTTCAGCAAGGGAAATTAGCATTTCTGTTTCCACAGAAACAAAATTTTCGGCACGCGGCCGCTTATTTTCTTCCATTGCGTATACAAATACCGCTAACCAGCACAGCCAAATCAACAAATAAAAGCTTGTGGCTGCCGCCCTTCTTTAGCTGCGTTGCTTCCACAATATCCACCCCGATAACAACCACTTTCTTTACCTCGGTCTAGCTCAGCGGGTTTGCTGGATAAAAACAAACACGTTCAATAAGTTCGTCACGTGTCTATCACAGCCGTATTTTTCCTCTCTCAGGGCAGAGACAAAGCAGCGATACATAATAAGTTCCGTCTCCCTCGACTTGAGATTTGAAGTTCACAAAACAACTGACGAGGTATACAACTGCTCGGTATTCCGTGTTTAATTGACACGATTCCCGACAAATAAAACCTTATTGGAGCAACACGATGACACTCTCCAGGAGGACAGACGCCCGCGCCCCGCGATAAGTCCTTATGCCCCGGAGACCGCCACACTTCTCTCTACTAACGCTCGCGAAAGCAAGCCAAGCCACGCTATCCCTCCCCCAGCTCCGATCCGGCCAATCGGAAGCTTCGTTACAAACTGCCCTGCAAACCGCACTGAACTAAGGCGATTACGGCTGTATTATACGTCATATTTATTTTCGGAAGCAAATATAATACATTAATTCCAATTCCTGACACATGATTTAATCTATTTTCCTCTCGTATCACTAATTTTTACATATAACTTAAATTTAAAACATAACGGCCAAGTGTGATTGTCAGTTGGGTCGCTGGCTCCCCCATTCTCCGTCCGCCATCTTGGCTCAGCGGGGCGGCTACCTTCCACTCCTGCTAGGCCCCACATTTATCTTTCCTGACAACCCTCGTCTAAAGTGAAGGGAAACGGTTAGTTCCACCCTCATCCGCTCGTAATCAAAATACTAATTTTACATATTTACTATTGAACTACTTCTTAATCAATTGAATACACAAGCTGAGATCCTAAAGAGCCCAACGCAACTTGAACTGACTCTGTAGCACTATTCCTTCCAATATTAGTTACAATCAATTCAAAGAAATTCTCACCCTGTAATACCACTAAATATATCTCCTAAAATTAATAACATTGATCCTCCCCACTCTTCTTTACAAACATTTGCCTAATTCACTACATTAAATAATCTATATACTGTGGCCCGGAGGCACATTACAAGCTTTACTGCAGCCAATCAAAAGCTTGTATAGCCTATCATTGCATGGTTGCCACATTTACTTTAACAGATACTTAGCAAAACATTAGATTAAAGTACGTTGAGAAACACTTCAGATTTAATCACCACTTAATCAATACGTTAAATATAATCATAGGATTAGCTAACCAAGGCTTTAATCAGGCATTGAGAAACCGGCCCTTAACAGCTTATAAAGCTACGGAATACACAAAACAGCAATCAACTGTAACTCTCAGAACACAATTAGTTACGCACACAATTAATACTGAGCCACAGAAATGTTAATTTACTTTAACAATTAAAGCACAAGAATATTTACCATTTATCAAAGACTACAAATCACAATAAAAGTTCAGTCATATATCCAATCAACAATCTTCCAAATAGTAACAATGTACAACCTTAACAGTCCGAAGTGGTAATGGCTCACCTTTCACTGTGCAGCTCCCATAGCACACTCCTGTCTTCACTCTTGAGGTCCTCGGTTCGATTGCCGTCGCGCACCTCCTTCTTTACCTGTCGACCCGCAGCAGAAACCCTCTTGTCTCACCTGGTACTGCTCCGAAGGTATGGGCCTGTAGCCTCTCCGAAGTCACCAAGACATGTTCCTGACATCACCAAGATATCCTCACCAGTCTCTCTGCACAAGCTTAGCACCTCCTCCGAGCAGGAACAATAGCGAACTCTCAAAAGCACTCCTTCTCTTGAATCACCAGGTCGACAGTCTCCTCAAGTAGCCAGTTACTGCCCTCCTCGACACAACACCGTCAGTATTGTTCTCCACAGCTCACCACCTCTGCAGCACTCCAACACAACACCACAAGTGTTGTTCGTCCTTCCTGCAGCCTGCTGTCGTCACACAGCCTCGACACCGACCACCGCCGCCGTGTTGTCATCCTCGAGACGACGCACCTCGTCAACTCCGCCGATGTTGCATCTGCCTCGACGCTGTCGTGATACCGCCCCCAAGGCACTGGGTCTTCATCTCTGCGCCGCTGTCAGTATCTCCTCTCGGCCCGTCACTTCTCACGATGCCCATCGCCACCCCAGTAGCAATGCCGCCCTTGAGGGCACTGACTCACACCACTCTAGGTTCTCACTTCATACTCGCTGACTACAAACTCATACTGATTCTCTTCAGACTTTAGACTCTCCAGACTCCAGACTGACTGCACAGCACAAGACCGACTAAGACTATTCAAGACTGACTCATATTACTCAGTTCCGAGGCTTTTATACGGCCTCTTCAGTGACGTCAATCGCTGATGAAACATGATGACCTGAGGTCTAAAAATATAACACTACCTCCTCTTGCCTGCTGGTAGTCACATATACACATGGGCGTCATCGGGGAATCCCAATGATGTCTCTCGGGAGTTGCGACATATATACGACAACCCATGACATCACTGGTCATCTCAGGCTGTCCACCTATCATGACCTAACATGCTTGCTACCAGGCCAACATGCAACATTATGTTGACAGCTAAATCACAAGGGCTGTAATGTAATGAAATGTACATAAAATTAGAGGTATAATCCCATATTTGACATTTTTCGTTCTATAATCCCAAAAAAAAAGAAAAGCAAAAAAAATAATGTTGCGACTGAAACCGAGCTTTAATCTAATCCTACAGACAGTAATCCAATGGGGTAAGATCAGGTGACCTCGGTGGCCAAGAAATGATTCCATGGCGACCGATCCAACGTGTAGGATATGTTTCGTTGAGGTACTGTGTCACTAGCCATACAGAATGTGCAGGAGCTCCATCTTGCTGAAAGTACATACGAGTTTTTGTTGCTGAAGGGATATCCTCCAGTATTCTGGTAAAACGTTTTGAAGAAAATCAAGATACCGTACTCCGTTAAGACGATTATCTAAAACTACTGGACCGATGAGTTGGTCATCAATAATATCGCACCATGCGTTAACTGGGAAACGTCGTTGAAAATTCCTTCCTGTAGTAGGGTACAGATTTTCGTCTGCCCATACGTGAGAGTTGAGTGTTGTTGATTCCGTTGCGGATAAATGTAGACTCATCAGTTAACAGGGCGCTGTCTGCCGCAATTTTCATCGCCCTTTTTTCTTATTTTTTATTTCTACCAGATATTTTTTTTTCTTATTTTAGACACAAAATGTGACTAAATTTGACTCTTATGAAAATTAGTTATCTCTCATAGTTTTCGCGAATTGGCTTGTTACAGTCATTATTTGCATGTTTCCGTTTTAACTACTACACTAAAACCAACTGATATACCAACTGATATACCAACTGATATACCAACTGATATACCAACTGATATACCAACTGATATACCAACTGATATACCAACTGATATACCAACTGATATACCAAACGCAAAAAAGTCACAGTGCATAAAGACATTGCAGGCTACAATGTGATGTTCATAAAATAAAGGATAAAAATTATTTGTATTTTAAAAAACACTGAAACTGAAAAAAAAAAACAATAATTTTTTTTTTTTTAATCTATCATTGGCTATGATCCACTGACAGAATTCTTGCCAGTGGACATCATCTCCTTCATGCAGACGTTATACACTCTGCCGATGATATGGATACAGACCCTGCTCGTGTACTGTGCGTATCACTCTCCTTTGTGGAATTTCTTTGAAACGGTTAAGAAAAGGGCATATGTTTATTAGAAACATTCTGTTCAGAATCACTAGTACTATCACCCCTCAAAGCATGTACCTTTCTCCCGACTCACCCATACGTTGGACTACAATAAATGTCAACACAAGTACAAAGGAGAAGAGTAAACGTTCTCAATACTTGACTGTTTACATAGTTTTCGCTTGCTCCTCGATTTTTTTCACGTATTGCGTTTACAGCGGTCTGGGATTAAATAAACTTAACTCCCTGACAATAATTGAAATTGGAAACTTTTATTGTATAACCTACACTAAGTTTTTAGTGACTCAATTCGATCAGCATTCTTACCACTTTCCTATAATATGAATGCAACTTAAGAGGGCGTGGTACATAATTCAACGCTGAAAGCATTAATCTATAATTGTAGGTTTCTCGAAGCCAACTTGCGAAAATTAAACAATAGCAATCCTAGACAATTTTTTTAGCGAATGTTTTAAACAAAATTGTTTCCAGTGTTACGAACTCCTGAGGCACAATCTCTGACGACGCCGGAACTTCGTGCATTTAACTGCGGCACAAGAGATCATGCGTAACGAATTAGTAATTCTGGATAAATATTTACTCATAGAGTTGGCAAATACCATTATCTAGGACTGTCATTGTGTATTTTATCCATTTTGGCTTCGAAAAAAGCGTAGAAATCAATTAATATTTTCAGTGTATATTTATCTCCTATGCACTCTTAAATATTCTAATAAAGCTGTTAGAAAATGTTCTATAGTCACTGTATAAATAAAACTGCTACAAATTTTTAAATTATATATTTATTTGTTTATCATGTTTCAACTTCTGTGTAAATGTTCAAATGTTATTTGGACGTTGCTGGTCAATACTCACACAGTAACAGATGTCTTGCATAAATTCAGGTATTATATTTTTTAAAAATGTATATAACCATAAATTGTTTCATAATTTTGTACTGTAGTTAAAATTTACAGAGTCATAAATGTGATTTGGCATGGTTGTTAAACATAGGTACTTGTAGGGAAGAGTATTCTCTCTGGCCATTCCACTATTGTTAACTAAAGTCACTATAATACAGACGTTTCATGTTGTTTTGGCCTAATTAGTCTACATATTCTTCGAAACGTAGAAGGTAAATTTCTTCCATGAAATTTCCCGGTGTGGCTGGTCCCAATATTTTCGCATGTGAGGATCGCGCCGGACGATGCCGCTTGTCAGTGGGTTTACTCGGAGATCTTCTATTTCCTCCGCCCCTTCATTCCGGTGCTGCTCCATACCCATCTCATGTCACCCCTAACTAGTGCTCAGCTGCTGAGTGCTGACCTAAATCTCTTCAATCAGTCTTCTATGAAATGTTTTTTTAAATCATTTATCAGTCATTAAAACATATGCGTATATCGTAAAATAATTGCATTTAATTACCTAACCCCTAACGCTGTAATTATTAGTAAGTTAAAAGTAACCTCATTTGTGCCCGGAAAAAGCGCTCTGTGCACCTTTTAATACAATTTTATTAGATCGTTGGCATAGCAAAAACATCATGTTAAAAAGAAAATTTAAATAGTTACGGTTAGGTCTATAGTGATTCATCGCTCCAATTCCGGGATTTAAACCATTTCATCCTGCAATGTTTACATGTATTACATATAATATATTATACCTTCAATGGTTGTGTTAGTCAAATGTGAAGCATAATGGAAATATACTATTCACACAGTGACGTTGACATTTAATTAGTTTATGCCCCCACTTATTTGGTGCCTCTACAGCTTAAAATTCCCCTCAATGAATCTATGGGTATCAAAGACAATGATATGCATTGGTGCTGTTCGAATTGTTAAAATAGCTTATAGCAATTATGTGTGGGTCTTACTCTGCATTTTACCTTACTGATGATAAAACGCCTTACATCTCCAAATAAATACCGAATTTCGCCAATCAATTGAAAATTATTTTGTATTTCATGTACATGGCTTATAACGTCATAAATGTAGCTAGATATTCACTACACAAATAATTAGCATCACATTTTCAATATTTATATCAGACAAGCAGTCCCCCGCGGCTTTGCTCGCGAGTTTTATTAATAACTGATACTATTTACTTTATTTAAAAAAAAAAACTCTTTGTACACCAGATTGGTACTTCAGGCATCAAGTGTTAGAATGTCCAAGCTGCTAGTTGAGCTAACTTTGCAGCAGAATAAGTACATGTAGCTGTCCACACGAAAAGCAGTCTTAAGTTTGTTCCTGTCACAGACAGCGACTTCGCCTGGGCCTAATTTATAGCACTGCAAAGTTGACGTGTGGTAGTTATAGAATCTTAAATGTAAGATGTTAATCGAATAAAAAACGTCTGATTTACCCTGTGCATAACCATTGGTGACGGTGCCCTTTATTACATATTTTCAAATTATTCGCTTGAAGTTTAATGCCATTAGGAAGTTTTGGTGGGAAAAGGTTTTCCGGAAACGTATTTGGTGCCCCAATCTTGGAATTAGTCCTCCAAATAAATTTAATTATTTCCCTCGACCAAATTATTCATTTAAACGCACTTTGTTTGTGCCAAACGTATATTTGGTTACTATAGGACGTCAAATAAATATTTTGTGTAAACAAACAACTTGTTACAACTTGTCAACAAAATAATATTGTTAGTTATGAGTGATGCACTTTGAACCAACAATTTTTTTTCGATGGACTAAATGATTTTGTTGGCGAAACTAAATCAATTTGGTTGACTTGCGGAAGATGGCAGTCTGGCGTGCGTGAGCGACAAGATGGCAGTCTGGCGTGCGTGAGCGACAAGATGGCGAACGCTGTATACCTCAACTTTCAAAGTATAAGCTGGTGCGACAAGTATGACGTCTAAACTGTTAATCAGCGTAATTCAAGTATCTTAATTTTAGCTATAACAATTCCAAAGTGGTTTATTCGATCGATCACAAAAGAAAATACTATAAACTTGAAAAACACCGCTGCTGCATGTCTCGTTCTTTGTGCTGCGGTGCACGGCAATCATTTGGTAATATTATTTAACGTCGTTTACCTTTTCGCAGACGGAAGACAAACATGTTTGAAAATAAAACAGTACTATCGTAATTTAATATTAAGACCAACTATTCCTATACAAATAGTAATCTGAATATCGCAGAAGCATTCGTAGCTCAGTTGGTGTCCGGCCACCTGGCTCAGTGGTTAGCGCTCTTGGCTGCTGAGGCAAGGGTCCCGGGTTCGATTCCTGGCCGGGGAGGTGACATTTACAACCACCTCCTCGGGTTCAGGACTGGGTGTTTGTGTTCGTCTTGTCTGTGTGCCAGAAGACACCTGACCATTACAACCACAACTACACGATACAAAGATACTGGGGAAATGCATTAGGGGGGGAATGTTTGATGCAGTGGCGAGGCGTTAGCCTTGCCATTGTACCAAACATTAAAAAAAAAAAAAATAAATAAATAAAATAAAGTTGGTTAGGTCATGAGTAGAAAGCGGCAAGTGAGAGGATAATGGATCAAATCCCGGCTGTATTTTTTAGGTCTTAAAATAAAAAAAAAAATCTTAAGTTATTAAAGTATAATTTTTTTAGTTCTTAAAATATTACATGTACGTTTAATATGTCCAACGAAATATTTTTATGGCCAACTAAATATTTGGTATTGCTAACAAAATTCAGTTATTTGCCTCAAACAAATCGAGGGGAGAAAATAATTTGGTACGAGCAAACAAATATTTCGTTGCCCCTATACAAACAAATGATTTGGTTGTTTCAAACAAATTTTGTTTGCACCAACAAATTTTTTTTCTCAGTGTGATGTTGTTGAGGGACCTAAGTGGAAAGTGAGCTGCATAATCCATTTTACCCCTTTTAAAAGCCTACATGCAAATCACACTAATTAGATCTGCTTTGCAGATTTTGTGTCAGAAATGAACGTTCGCACGCAGCTTTTAACGGAATTCGAGCCGAGAACCTCCCGGAATTTAGAATCTGCAAACAACTGCGTCACGTGACGTAGAAATAATTCATGAAAATAATAAAACGAAACATAAAAAATAAAATATTCATGTCCTGGGCTAATAA
The DNA here is from genome assembly GCA_003012365.1 of Medauroidea extradentata. Classification (NCBI taxonomy): domain Eukaryota; kingdom Metazoa; phylum Arthropoda; class Insecta; order Phasmatodea; family Phasmatidae; genus Medauroidea; species Medauroidea extradentata. The sequence goes on from PNEQ01134991.1 coordinate 40,755, forward strand.
AAGATTTTACAATACCACGTCTTGAAATTTTTTTCTGTAGCGTGAACTTCTGTATAATTAATTTCTCGCTGGTCATATTTGCTTTTCGGATCGTCTGCCTTGAAAGATCACAAACTTAGTTTTATCCTTCAAGTTATCTCATAAAGTAAAAAACTTAAATATAATGTTTTAAATACTTATGTAAGTATCACTCTGCCGCGAACAACACCTCAATATCTCTACTTGTTAGATAGATATCATGGGTTGATGGAAAACAAATTTTACACTTTTTCATCCTTTTGGGTGTCGAATTTCGATATATTTTAATTTCATATCTTAGACATTTGTACAAATATCCAATTGAAGTGCAAATCACGACGGTAACCCGTTCAGTGGAATCAAAATCGATCATATATTTAAAAACACATATGACCCATGCACAGTACTAAGAGTTCGAATTTCGAAAATTTTAAAAACCATTTTGCTATTAATTATGCAATCATTATCCTGAAATAAAAATTAACTGTATGTCTCGACGGGTTCGATAGGTATCGAGGATTTATCTACAACACATTACAGGTATTTTCACCTTCGAAGAGAACGAATTTTTAAAAACAATTTAATCACGTTTTAGAATACTTAACTGGTGTCTATTGCACGTGAAGAACACGACAATAGCCCGTTGGGTTCAAGATACATCGACGACTAATTAAAAACACATTTCATCACTTTTGACTCCTTTTCGCGTCCTTAGGTAGGGAATTTCGAAAATTCGTAAAATAACTTTTCAGGTATTCGAGTAAGCATCAATCTTAAACAAAAATCACGTCGCTACATAAAATTCAATGTAATCGATATATATAGATTGTGAATCGAAAACATATTTCACCCTTTTTTACCTCTTTGGGGTCGAATTCGGAAAATATAGTTGAATGGTAGGTTTACAGGATATTAACAAAATCATCAATCTAGATCAAAGAGCACTTCAAAATCTCGATTGGTTCTATAGTTATTGAGGAATGATCGAAATCACATTTCACGTATTTTCACCCCCCCCCCCTTAGTTAAAGAATGTCGAAACGTCTTGGAGTCCTGTTATATACATTTGTAAACGTAACCAATTGAAGTAAAAATTACGAAGATAGTCAATTGTGTTTCAGTGATATAGACGATTCATAAAATCACATTTTGCCCGTTTTACTGCTAGGATGTCAAATTTAAAAAAAAAATCCTAAATCGGCATTTTGGGTATTTACGTAAGCAACATTGTGAAGTGAATACCAACTCTCTATCCCGAAGGGTTCGATAGATGTCGATAGTCAATCGGAAACAGTTAATGAATTTTTATCCCCTTAAATGTTGAATTTCGAAAAATCCTTAAATTGGCTAATATTGATTTTTATGAGTGTCCTATTAAAGTAAAAATCACTATGATAGGCCGTCGGGTTCGAGCTCTATCGATCTTCGGAAACACATCTCACCCCTTTTCACCCCCTTAGAGGTCGAATTTCGAGAAATTCCTTCATAGTGCTCGCCTGCGACCTGAGGGGAACCGCCACAAAAATGTCACGATTCTAGGTCCAGTGGTTTGGGCTGCAGTTTGATATGTCAGTCAGTCAGTTAGTCAGGGTTTACTTTTTGTATATAGAGACTAGCAGTCCCCCGGCACTTTGCTCGCAAGTATTAATCATAACTGATAATATTTACATTACTTGAAAAAACCTCTTTGTACAACAGATTGGTACTTCAGTCATCAAGTGTTAGAATGTCCAAGCTGCTAGTTAAGCTTACTCTACAGCAGAATAAGTAGCTGAGCTATAGCTGTCCAAGCGTAAAACAGTCTTAAGTTTGTCCCTGCCACTAACAGCGACTTCAACTGGGCCTTATTTATAGCACTGCAAAGTTGACGTTGTGGAGTAGTTATAGACTCTTTAAGTGTAAGATGTAAATAGAATGAAAAACGTCTGATTTACCCTGTGCACAACCATTGGTTATGGTGCCCATTGCTTATTTTCAAAGTATTCACTTGAAGTTTAAAATCATTAGAAAGTTTTGGTGGGGATGTTTCGTGGAAACGTATTTGGTGCCCCAACCTTGGGATTACTGAGCTGATGTTGTCGAGGAACATAAGTGTAAAGTGAGCTGCATAATCCATTTTACCCTTTTTAAACGACTACATGCAAATTGCACTAATTGGATATGCTTTGGCAGTTTTTGTGTGTCAGAATTGAACGTTCGCTCGCAGCTTTAAACGGGATTTGAGCCCAGAACTTCCAGGAATATAGACCTGAGCTACAAACAATTACATCACGTAACGTCGAAATAATTCATTAAAAAGCAAATTTAACTTAAATAAAATATTCATGTCCTGGGCTCACTGATGTACAATATCACGTCTCGATATGTTTCTGTAGCGTGAACTCCTGTATAATTTACTTCACGTTGATCGTACTTACATTTCGGATCGTCCGCCTTGAAAGTTCACATAGTTAGATTTATTCTTAACAATCAGGTTATCTCGTAAATAAAAAAAACTCACATATATGTTTTTACATACTCAAAGCGAACTCTAAAGCGAACAACACCTCAATATCTCTGCTGGTTAGATAAATATTATGGGTTGATGGGAAACAAATTTTGCACTTTATCACCCTTTTGGGAGTCGAATTTCGAATTTCTTTAATTTCACATCCTAGACATTTGCATAAGTATCGAACTCAAGTACAAATCACGACGGTAGCCCGTTCAGTCGAATCAAAATCGATCATATATTAAACAACACATTTGGCCCTGTACAGTACTGAGAGTTCGAATTTCGAAAAATGTAAAAACCGCATCGCGATTATTTTTGTAATCATCACCCTGAAACAAAAGTTAACTGTATATATCGACGGGTTCGATAGGTATCGAGGATTTATCTGAAACACATTACAGGTCTTTTCAACACCTAAGAGACTGAATTGTGAAAAACCCTTAAATCACATTTCAGACTACTTTACTGGTGCCTCTTGAACGTGAAAAACACGTCGATATCCCGCTGGGTTCAAGATATATCGACGATTTATTCAAAACACTTTTCACCATGTTTCACTCCTTTTCACCTCGATAGGGGGCGAATTTCGAAAATTCCTGGAATCATTTTTCAGGTATTTGGGTAAGGATCAATATTAAACTAAAAAACCATGTCGCTATATAAAAAAACAATGGAATCTATATATATAGATTTTTAATCGAAAACGCATTTTACCCCCCCCCCTTTTTTTAACCTCTTTAGGGTCGAATACGGAAAAATATATTTAAATGGTACTTGGTATATTTACAAAATCATCGATTTAAAGCAAAGAGCACTTCGATATCTGTTTCACGTATTTTCACCCCCTTAATTAAAGAATTTAGAAACGTCTTGGAGTCCTGTAACAGACATTTGTATACCTAACCAATTAAAGACAAAATCACGACAATAGCCAATTATGTTTAAAAGATATAGACGATTCATAAAAAACACATTTTGCCCCTTTTTACTGCTTGGGATTCGAATTTTAAAAAAATTCCTAAAACTACTCTTTTGGTAGGCTATTTACGTAAGCAATATTTTGAAGTACCAACTCTTTATTCCGAAGGTTTCGATAGATATCAATAGTTAATTGATAACACATTTAAGGTCTTTTCACCCCCTTAAATGTTGAGTTTCGAAAATTCCTTAAATTGGCCTATAGGCATTTTTACGAGTATCCTATTAAAGTAAAAATCACGATGATAGGCCGTCGGGTACGAGTTCTATCAACATTCCTTCTGAAATACATTTCACCCTTTTTCACCCCCTAGAGGTTGAATTTAAAAAAAATTCCTTCTTAGTGCTCGCCTACGACCTGAGGAGAATCCACACAAAAAATTTCACGATTCTAGGTCCAGTGGTTTGGGCTGCAGTTTGATATGTCTGACAGTCGGGGTTTACTTTTATATATAGAGATAATTATAATCTTCTTCGGTAAGTCCAGTTTGTCACTGAGGTTTTTGTAAGCCAAACAAGGGGTCGCCATTGAAAGATTTAGCACTTTCTTTAAAAGAACGGTTTAAACGCCTAAATCGGAAAAAAGGTATGATAAAAGTTTTTCTTTCGAGAGTAAAACAATGTTTTACCAACTTTACCAAAATGAAATGTTTCTAGCTATAGTACAAACAAAACATTACTAGGATATATATTATTTGTTTATGTTTTCAGGGATTGTATTAAAAAAATTTATTAATGTAACAATACAAATATGAAACTCGATTTTTAAGATAAATTTCTAATCACAATGAAAACAATTATAACCCACCATTTCACATTTATACTGAAACGTATTTTGCAGCATTGCCATTCAGATTACCATAAATGCAATTTGATTAATGTTTGTTATATTCACACAACTTTTCGTTAAACAGAGCGAACAGAAGCAGAGATTAAATAACGAACATGTATGAACGCAACAAACTAGTAACTACTGTACAAGGCGGGATTATATAGGAAGGAATATTTTCATATCTGAGACACTTGACGTGATTGGTCGTTTAAAGTTATTATCTTACAAAGATTGTGAAGTTAAATACTTTTATAACATATTAGTTTTGTGTAAGTATTTGACGAAGATAGCTTGTTTTAACTTAGAATTTTACGCGTTTTGAACTTCATAGTATTTGAATATGACAAACGACCCAGATGGCATACTTTGCTTGCATTATTAAACGCTTAAAATGGCAGTATGACAATGCACACTTTGTAATGGTTTTATGACAATTATGATCTTATGTTGCATAAATACTGTAACAGTTTCCAACTACACATTCTTTGTTTCTTCGCTTCAAATAAATATTGTGTTAATAATTTGGTCTCAACGGAATTCCACACGGATAGATTATATTTGAAAACTAGTGACACATAATTTTTTATTTTTAACTAAATGTAGGCATAAAAAAATATTTAATTTTTTTACTTTTACGAAAATTATGCATGCTAAGAACCTATTTATTTCGTTTCTTTACAATAATTTTTACAGACTATGTGAAAAATAATTTTATTTTCCATCGCCTAGATTTCAACCTACGTAAAAAAAAAAAAAGACACAAAAGTGTCGTGAACAGCTCGTTGGTTTGTTGCGATTTCGATGTGCGCATCTGTACGCCGCCGAAGATACCCAAACTGAGACTTTGAAAAAACTCTACATATAAAAACGCGAAATTTTATGTGTTGTCAAGTGAATCTACATTTACTACAAATATTAAGTCCCTTAGTAAGAATAGCATGTTTTATCGCACGTAAAACAAGCCAAGTTTGAAAGGTTTGGCATGTTTACTATAAAAATGTCAATCCTAAACAAATTACTTGAAAGATAACATAAAAAAAAAACAATTGCAAAATATACATGTGTATATATGTATTATTTACACAAGTTATTTATATATTATGTGTACACGTAAACTAATTAAAGTAATGTAGACAAAACATATACACACGTATTTCATCTTCCCGCTGGCGGTGAGCAATACAGACAAACGTTATTTGAGTATATGCTACCATTGAAATTGCTACAGATAAACCAACACATACTAGTTAAAATCGTGTGTAGCTAACTGAGGCTGAGTTGCCTATGAAGAACACAAGACTGACGGAACTCATGCTATTTGCTAGAATATACTAGGCTACTATGTAAGCGTATAAAACGACATTTGCCTTCGCTGAGCGGCGTACGATGATCGTGGAACAGAGAAGTGGTGGAATGCCGCGTCATTATTGCTATTATTGGTTGAAAGGGGTTGGTGTGGGGGAGCGCTCCAGTGGGACTACATTCTTGTTCCTGGGACAGGGGAGAGGAGTGGTATAGGAGAAGTAGATGGAGACCTCAGGTTGTCGCTACATTACGTCGGGGTGCTGGTCCTCCTGCCGGGTTTATGTGGACCTTCTTAACAAGGCGGGGCTGGTCTGGGACGACGCAGTTTGTCTCCCTCCCCTCCCCCATCCTCAAGACCCGCCTGTTGCCGTGACAGCACGTATTTACGGGTTCGGCGTAACTCGACCCCCGAGACGCCGTTCTTAAACTGGCTCGGCGGGAAACCAGCCAGGGCGGATAAAAAATATATATAATTTCCTTTGTGCCGCTCTGCCCCCTTCCTCTTCGACCGCTATCCATCCCCCCCCCCTTCCGAGCTATGACATACCGTATTTACATTTTAAATTGATGGCGCGACATGATCCACATCTCGGGCCAGCAGAGATGTGCGAGTACCTGTTCATCGCAGCATATAGCGCACTTGTCGGTGATACTAGGCTGTGTTCTGTCTTCAATATTACATCACAGACATAACACACCACATACGAGTCGTCCCTTGCCTTTCTACTCATAACTTCTACCGTGCGAGCGTCACACTGTTGCCTCATGATTACATTAGTTCTTTCGAACCGATGGTTTCGTTTCTTCTCACTGCTATCCCTATAATTCCGTCACAAACAACACTGTTATCAACGTCACAAACAACATTGCTATCAACGAAAGGATCAGAATGAGCGAGGTGACCTACTGACTTGTCGATATCACAGTATTTCTTTCAAACATAACAGTTTTAGACAAGAAATTTATTTCCCAACTATTTGTGCAACAAATGCTAACCACCGAGTAACTGCTGACCTACTTCTCAAGTTTTACATTAACAATAATATTTTCTTCAGTAAAGGGTACATTATGTGTAGCCAAACAATATAGTTTGCATTCATCTAAGTCAGCGTGTAATAAATATGATGCTACCAAAGACTTCCCTCAGCCGAAGTGTCCGAGTTGCTCTATTGAGTAGATCAGTTTTGTTGCGTTTATAAAATATGGTTTTAGATAATGTGTGCGTATGTATAAAGCCTACACAGTGGTGTGTAGAGGGCGAGATCTTTGAATGGCTCCTGGAGAATTGTCATCTGGAACATACATTTACGCACATCACAAAAATTGTAAGCTATTTAGAAGAAGCAATTGAATAAAAAAGTGTAAAATGAGAGAAAATACAGAAGACATTACAAGCTAATTTTAAAAAATCTAGGCATTTATGAAATTCTGGAAAATGACTACAAATGTTACATCTTGGTAGTACTTAAATGCAAAAAGAAACAAAAACATTAACAATCAAAACACAATAAAGATATATGATAGTTCAATAAGTATCAAGTAGAACAACACGAACGGAGGTAATTACTTGAACAGAACATGGTGTAATCAGACAGAACAAAAATGGACAACGCAGAGAAGAAACTATGCTTCATTAGACAAAGGCCGGTGCAACATTTGAAAAATGGAACCTGTTTCCGCTCAGGTTATTGTACTGTCAGGGTATATGTAGCTGACCTCCGGGCAAAGCAAGTTGGAACCAGTGCTTGTTTCACTCTAGTTCAATCGATGCAAGTTTCCTGTGTGAACCTGGTGAAGATAAGGTCTGGTATCAACCTGCATCTTCGTGATGAATGAGTCTCAAGTACAAGTCCTCGGCTCCTGTCTTCTCTCCTGGCATTTCAAACAATTCACTGAATGTAGTTCTTCTAACGCTGTCACGTCGAGTGCGACGATGCCGCTCACGTTATTTAATCTAACATGTGGTGTCGGAGCCGGCAGTGATTGTTCAGCTGCTAGAGCCAGTGTGTAGGACAGCCACTGATCAAAGTGACGAGGCAGTGATCAACAAGGCAGCAAAGAGTGGCCAGACAACAGCGCAGCGATCAACGTCAAGGAGTGACTTATTGGCGGGAAGGGTGAGACGGCGGGAGTGCGGGAGCCAGTGTGTAGGACAGCCACTGATCAACGCGACGAGGCAGTGATCAACAAGGCAGCGAGGAATGATCAGAGAACATCGCAGCGATCAATGTCAAGGAGTGACATCTTGGCGGGAAGAGTGAGACGGCGGGACTGCTGGAGCCAGTGTGTAGGGCAGCCACTAATCAACGTGAAGAGGCATTAATCTACAAGGCAGCGAGGAGTGGCCAGACAACAGCGATCAACGTTAAGGAGTGACATCTTGGCGGGAAGAGTCAGACGGCTGGAGTGCTGGAGCCAGTGTGTAGGACAACCACTGATCAAAGTGACGAGGCAGTGATCAACAAGGCAGCGAGGAGTGGCCAGACAACAATGCAGCGATCAATGTCAAGGATTGACATCTTGGCGTAAAGAGTGAGACGGTGGGAGTGCTGGAGCCAGTGTGTAGGGCAGCCACTGAAACACGTGAAGAGGCAGTAATCAACAAGGCAACGAGGAGTGGCCAGACACCAGCGATCAACGTCAAGGAGTGACATCTTGGCGGGAAGAGTCAGACGGCTGGAGAGCAGGAGCCAGTGTGTAGGACAACCACTGATCAACGTGACGAGGCAATGATCAACAAGGCAACGAGGATTGGCCAGACAACATTGCAGCGATCAATGTCAAGGAGTGACATCTTGGCGAGAAGAGTGAAACGGCGGGAGTGCTGGAGTCAGTGTGTAGGATAGCCACTGATAAACGTGACGAGGCAGTGATCAACAAGGCAGCGAGAAGTGGCCAGACAACATTGCAGCGATCAATGTCAAGGATAGATATCTTGGCGGGAAGAGTGAGACGGCGGGAGTGCTGGAGCCAGAGTGTAGGACAGCCTCGGATCAGCATGATGAGGCAGTGATCAACAAGGGAGTGAGGAGTGGTTAGAGAACAACGCAGAGAACAATGTCAAGGAGTGACATCTTAGCAGTAAAAGTGAGACGGCGTGAGTGCTGGAGCAAGTGTGTAGGACAGAATCTGATCTTCGTGACGAGGCAGTGATTACCAAGGCAGCGAGGAGTTGCCAGAGAACAGCGATCAAATTCAAGGAGTGACATCTTGGCGAGAAGAGTGAGACGGCGGGAGTGCTGGAGCCAGAGTGTAGGACAGCCTCGGATCAGCATGATGAGGAAGTGATCAACAAGGGAGTGAGGAGTGGTCAGAGAACAACGCAGAGAACAATGTCAAGGAGTGACATCTTAGCAGGAAGAGTGAGACGGCGTGAGTGCTGTAGCAAGTGTGTAGGACAGCCTCTGATCAACATGACGAGGCAGTGATCAACAGGACAGTTAGGAGTGGCCAGAAAACAGCGATCAACGTCATGGTGTGACATCTTGGCGAGAAGAGTGAAATGGCGGGAGTGCTGGCGCCAGTGTGTAGGGCAGCCACTGATCAACGTGACGAGTCAGTGATCAACAAGGCAGCGAGGAGTGGCCAGAGAAATTCGCAGCGATCAATGCCAAGGAGTGACATCTTGGCGGGAAGAGTGAGACTGGGAGTGCTGGAGCCGGTGTGTAGGGCAGCTACTGATCAATGCGACGAGGCAGTGATCAACAAGGCAGCGAGGAGTAGCCATACAACAGCGATCAACGTCAAGCAGTGACATCTTGGCAGGAAGAGTGAGACGGATGGACAGCTGGAGCCAGTGTGTAGGACAACCACTGATCTACGTGACGAGGCAGTGATCAATAAGGCAACGAGGAGTGGCCAGACAACATTGCAGCGATCAATGTCAAGGATAGACATCTTGGCGGGAAGAGTGAGATGGCGGGAGTGCTGGAGCCAGTGTGTAGGACGGCCTTTGATCAACGTGACGAGGCTTAGATCATCAAGGGAGTGAGTAGTGGTCAGATAACAACACAGAGATCATTGTCAAGGATTCATATCTTAGCAGGAAGAGTGAGACGGCGTTAGTGCTGGAGCAAGTGTGTAGGACAGCCTCTGATCAACGTGACGAGGCAGTGATCAACAAGGCAGTGAGGAGTGGCCAGACTACTGCGATCAACGTCAAGGAGTGACATCATAGCTGGAAAAGTGAGACGGTGGGAGTGCTGGAGTCAGTGTGTTGGACAGCCACTGATCAACGTGACGAGGCAGTGATCAACAAGGCAGCGAGATGTGGCCAGACATCATTGCAGCGATCAATGTCAAGGATAGACATCTTGACGGGAAGAGTGAGACGGTGGGAGTGCTGAAGCAAGTGTGTAGGACAGCCTCTGATCGACATGACGAGGCATTGATCAACAAGACAGCGAAGAGTGGCCAGACAACAGCGATCTACGTCAAGGAGTGACATCTTGGCGGGAAGAGTGAGACGGCGGGAGTCCTGGAGTCATTGTGTACGGCAGCCACTGATCAACGTGACGAGGCAATTATCAACAAGGCAGCGAGGAGTGGCCAGACAACATTGCAGCGATCGATGTCAAGATTAGACATCTTGGGGGGAAGAGTGTGGCGGCGGGAGTGGTGGAGCCAGTGTGTAGGACAGCCTCTGATTAACGTGACGAGGCAGTGATCAACAAGGCTGTGAGGAATGGCCAGAGAACAGCGATCAACGTCAAGGATAGACATCTTTGCGGGAAGAGTGAGACGGCGGGAGGGCTTGAGCCAGTGTGTAGGACAGCTTCTGATCAACGTGACGAGTCAGTGATCAACAAGGCAGCGAGGAGTGGCCAGACAACATTGCAGCGATCAATGTCAAGGATTGACATCTTGGCGAGAAGAGTTAGACGGTGGGAGTACTGGAGCAAGTGTGTAGGACAGCCACTGATCAACGTTACGAGGCAGTGATCAACAAGGCAACGAGGAGTGGCCAGACAACAGCAATCTACATCAAGGAGTGACATCTTGGTGGGAAGAGTGAGACGGCGGGAGCACTGGAGCCGGTGTGTAGGACAGCCGCTGATCAACGTGACGTGGCAGTGATCAACAAGGCAACGAGGAGTGGCTAGACAACAGCGATCATCGTCAAAGAGTGACATCTTGGCGGGAAGAGTGAGATGGCGGGAGGGCTGGAGCCAGTGTGTAGTACAGCCACTGATCAACGTGACGAGGCAGTGATCAACAAGGCAGCGAGGATAAGCCAGACTACATTGCAGCGATCAATGTCAAGGATAGACATCTCGGCGGGAAGAGTGAGATGGCGGGAGTTGCTGGAGCCAGTGTGTAGGGCAGCCACT
>PNEQ01134992.1:6149-42411 GCA_003012365.1 Medauroidea extradentata
ATATATATATATATATATATATATATATATATATATATATATATATATATATATGTGTGTGTGTGTATGTATATATATATACCACAGTTTTCCATGTTAAATGATGTGAACAAATAAAATACTACTATAAACATAAAATGTTTGAACATTGTTGGTGTTTCTCCGATAAATACGCACAGCTTAATGTAAGATAACAGTATTTATTCGAACAATGCATTAAAACAGTTGGACTGTATTATGCATGAGTAGACTCTGTGCCATTTGTTTCATATATACATAATAGTATTTTAGTCCAACATCCTATTATAAATATTGACTTTATATGAATACAATTATATTTGTAAGACTTGTTTGAAATGTGAAACAGTTTAAGCATTATTTACGGTTACTTTACAATTGGCACATACTCTACTGATGCATAACACTATACAATTATTTGCCCGATTCCTATCCACTTAAAAAGTTTGTATCATACGTAGCTAACAAAAGCATTAGAATGTGGGAATTTAACAGTGTAATAATCCTAAATTGTAATGGTTTCTCTCAGTTTTAACTTAAATGAGCTTCCTACAAGGATTAGTACTAAAGCATTGTATAGTGTATTATATCTTGAGCACTTACTAGCAACGGACAGTGTCATACATTGTTATGCGAGGTAAATTCACCCCTGTAAACACCACATTATAAAACTTCCGTGAATTTTTTGTTTTCAATTGAAAATTGTAAGGGTTACTTAAAAAATATAAATAAGATAAATGTCCTACTTCTCTGTAACATACGAGATTTACTTACATACTTAGACAGCAATGGAACTTTGCTCATCCACCATCACAGAAGTCTGCTTAATATACATTGTGCGATTCTCTGAAATTTTTACGTAGTGTTGTTTGAACTGAATGTACTGTACATACTTACGGCCGTAGAATAATCATGCCTACAGATACCAGATTAAGACCATGCTTCCTTGTTTCTACTTTTTTTAGTGATATTATTTTTTTACGCCTAAACGAGAGCAGATATCAAAAATATATCTGGCAGTTAAGTTTAAAATCTTCTTCTCCATGTTGGCTGATTTTTTTTTCCAAGGCAGTAAATAGTATGGTTTAAGCTAATTATGTAACTAACGAAATTTGGTTAGTTGATTTTTTATGTGAAACCGTATAATTTCTTGTTTTGAAAAAAAATTAGCTGTCTAGCCAAAAATAATTTTTAAAAAAACTGGCAGCCAGATTTTTATATCTGCTCTAGTTTAAGCTTAAATAAATAATTATCACAAAAACTGTAGAAACAAGATAGCATGACTGTAAAACGAGAACTATACTCCTCTAACAATCAATATTAGTGGCTGCCGTTGATTTTAAAATAAGAAGAGGCAATCAACTTTACTTCAGCAATTGCAAGAAGCAATAACATTGTTGTAAAGACTAAATTTTAATGTGTTTAATATAAGTTAGTGGTGCTAGGTGGGATTATTTGCTTAGCACACTGCTCTTATTTTACTAGTAATTTTAATTGTATAGTTTACTGTAACTAGGGTTCTAAAATTTCCAGAAAAATTGGTGAATGGAAAAATTTTTAAAAATTCTTTAAAATAATTGTGAAATTATACTAAACTTGTGGTGGCTAAATAATATATAGTAACATATAGGAGGTCAATAAAATAAGGAGAAAAGCGGAGAATTGGCCTGTCTGAATCATTCTGAACATTTACTTACTTGCAAGGTGTAGGAATGTGGAAAGAAGGCAAACAAGATAAGTTTATAGTTTTAAGATAAGGGAAACTATAGAAGCATCATATTACTGTAATGTTAGTAACTTGTTTACTAGTAATCAGGAATACACACACACACGCCACATCTTAAGACGTAACTGAACACCTGGCGAACAGCAGTAGTTAAATTTCACATGTCAATTATATCATGTCTGGGGAAAAATATTACTACTTCCCTGCAAACATAATTTTTTTTTTTCAAAAGTACTGGCTAAATTTTACATTAAATTAAATTTTGTAATTTAATTAAAAGTATTTATTTTTAATTTACTAGTGTAAACTTTTTGGCTATTTACTCTGTTTCTTTGGAATTTATAAAAATGTAAACAAAATTGTTTTTTTTTTTTTTTTTCATTAACATTGTTAACTAACCAAAACAAAGACCAGTTCTTTGCCAAAACACATGAAACGTTTTACTTTTTTTGCAACCGCTGTCAAGGTTTAAGGTCATATTTTAAATTTGAATTTTAAAAACACACGGAATTTCAAGAAGCTTCTACTTAACTTATCAATTGTGTGAATTTTACAATTCACCTTTCTGCATAAACACTCTTGCTAATTAATTTTTACATACCACAGTGGGAAATGTACTGATTAAAAAAGAATTTATATAATTCTTGGGGAAAAGTATTCAATTTAAATTTGTAGCCTAGAAGAATAATCTCAGCATTTGTGTTTCAAGCTGCCAGTATTTTTAATTTAACATCAATAGCACTAGATACAAAAGCCACAATACGTGAATGTATAACAGAGTTATATTTGTACAGACTCAATAACTGTGTGCATTTGAGCTATCTCTTTATGTAAACATTCATGTAGTTAAACTGGTCAAATTCCTAACTACAACTTTATTATATTAATTTATACTATCAATCCAACAAATAGGATCGATGTGAATAATTTTTAAAAATAACTACGACCTTAAAATGCAATTTAGCGGTAGTGAGTATAACTGCTCGAAATACGCATTAAATGTTTATGCTTACAAATTATGTAGGGTCAATCGATACCAATAGTTTTAAAATCAGATATGTTTCATGCTTCGCAGATTAGCATAATTGTATGCGAAGGCAGTCAGTTTTAAGTAGAATTACATCCTCTGATAAAAATAATATAAGTTTTCATGCATAGGATAAAACTTTAGGATTGTTAAGAATTCTATTAAATTTGTGTGATAAAAGCAGTAATAAATATTAATTACCAAATTAAATAAAACAGTGAACAATGATGTAAATTAACTAGAGGCATTAGTTAAAAAACTGGAAGCTTTGTAACATTATATCAACACATGTATGAGTACATTTACATGTGATTACATATAAACACATGTAGATAGCATGCATTTTTACAATAATGTGGGTGTTAATAATGTAACTGCTGCAATAATGAATTAGACTCCAATTGTAAATATAATATTAGAAAAAAATAAGAGTACAATTTATGCTACATAGTAATTGTAACTTGAAACTTTTACCATACATAATTAGTAGTAATGTGTATATTATTTTTTATGTAGTTTTATATTTTTGAGTGAATATACTTGCAGGAATAAAATTCACTAACTTATACTAAAATTTTAGTATGTGTAAAATTCCAAAGATGTATTTTACAGTATTAGTGCAGCAAAAATGCCACTGATGACTTGAATGCATTAGCAAGTACAGTTATATGGTTACTACTTTAAAATAAAACAATCACTTTGCTATGTCTAAGGGAAAACATGTTTTATTTTATGGAAGCTCTCTAATCAATTCCAAATCCTTAAAATATAAGCTTATGTGAGGGTTCCTGCTTTAAAAATTAATAAACATTACAGCTACACAACTTAACTTATTATTAAGAGAAAACGAAACGGAACGCAATGCAAACATGTGGTTTTATAAGCAGGGTTTGAGATCTTTTGAAATGAACATATGGGAAAAAATGTTACGTTTGGGAATTTTACAGTCCATTCACTCTTACACACATAATTCGGAAATCGGAGATAAGTAATCAAACTGCTAGCACAATAACAAAACCCTACATCTACACTACCAGTGCGGGCGGGAACAAAGCTTTAGCAGAGGCACGGCAGGACTAACTCGGAGGGCTGTGAGCTACGCCATACCCGCGCCCCTCGCCCCTCAGTCCCCTCGTCTATATGCACCTTCTTGGGCCAACCTACCCTCTACAGACGTTGGCGTCCACCAAGCCTACTATATTCAAGAACCTTCTAGAACAATTACCACTAACAAATTTATGTAAATAATGTTCTTGAAACCAAACAGCACACAAAATTTATATTTCCAATTTATTAACCTTCATAAAACAATTTGGAAAAGAAATAGGGCGTATATAAAAATTAGTGCTTTGAAAATATATAGTCATAATGTTACTGTGCAAAAGGTGGTGTATGTAACCTAACAGCTCAGTTAAAACAACCAGTTTATAGTCAAAAAATGGTTTCTATACTGCTTTTATTGAAAAGGAATGTGTTGGAAAGTAAAGGTTGAGCAGTGTCATTGTGTACAGTTTCTTGTCGCCTATAACTGAAACTGTATTGAGACACTAAGGGTTTCTGCACCGGAAAACTTTTATGGTAAAGCAAGCTCATTTGAAGATATGGTTTTTTTTGTTAAAATAATTTCTTTGAATTTTCACCACTAGTTAATGTAAACATTGTAGCAGCAGTAATTTAAACAGTGTATATAATTTAAATTAGTTAGAAATTGGCTTTTGATGTTAGAAAAAAAAATTTTTTATTATTATTCTTAGCAAGACAAGTTTAGAAAAGTCCTCGCTCTACAATGGACAGCTTAAATGTATCAATATGAACAACTGAAGTATATCAGTAAAGTATTTTTGTAATGGTGTCACAGTGTTCACTTTGTTTTTTCGTTAGAATTAAGCAATGGAAATCAACCCAGGGGTGGTTGATGATTGATTTTAACGTTATTTGAATTCTTTTTATGAAACACGTACATACCATACGTTACAAAAATCCAAATTCTGAGATATTCAGTATCTTAGTGTCTGAAGAAGCTACACAGTAAAGTATTATAAAGAAGACATATACAGCTATAAAAATAATATTAAAAATTAATTAAATAGCATGGGTAGTCTTCTTTATATTTTGTTTGATATTTCAGCATAAATATTTACCTTGAAACATACTTTTTTTTGCTCCTATAGCTTTCCAAAAAAAAAAAAAAAAAAATTGAAACTTTGCAACAATTACAGGTAGCCTACCTGGAATACTTTGCAATGATATCATGTCAAAATGGTTTATTATTCACTCCCTGTTGGGTGAAAAAATATCTTAATTTTATATTTTTGAAAATAATCAATTTTTTTTGAGAAGGTGCAATTAAGAAGAGTGTAGTTGCTGTTGATTAAAATTTTTTTTAAACTTTATCTTGTGACCTTTGACACATTATTAAAATCCATGTGTGTTTTTGTATTGGTGTAAGTTACTTTAAGTAGTTTGCTAAAAAAGTTACTTTAAGTAGTTTGCTAAAATTACAAAAACATTTTTTAAACTGTTACTATAATTGTTGCTCATTATTTTGCTATATAGAAATTAATTTCATACATATATTGCATAAATGTTTGGAATTGTATTTACAAGTGTATTGTGAAATTAATTTTCAAGAATCAAGTTGTTTTATGTAATTTGAAGTGAATCGTATAGTATATTTTCTTCTGTGAATTAAATACAAGTACAGTAGTTTTGTTATGATGATTGTAAGAGTTGTGCAATGGAAGTACATGATTGGTTGTAGTTTTTTTTACATAGGCCTACTCAATTATGATTCAGATGTCTGTCAAGGAAAACTACAGAGAATAGAAAAACATAAATTAGCAGAGTATGCTTTAGTCAACAGTATAGGTGCATAACATAAAATTCCATAAATGTGCTGTAGTCAACAAGATACATGTGTAAGACTTAATATAAATTACATAAATGAAATCTGGCCAAATAAATAAAAAAAAAAAAAAAAAGAAAAGAAAGAAAAAAAAACAGTCACCACCAAGGTGTTTGAGGCCTGCTTTGGCAAAAGCACAGCACATTGTTGTTAATTATAACTTTGGTTTCTGGTATATGTTTTTGAGGAGAACATTGCCTTACCTTACAATAAAGAATGTCACTTTGGAAAATGTTTGTACAAAATTAATTTTCCGACCAAACTTAATTCAATTAGAGAAAAATCACATAAAAAGTTATATTCCTTAATCCAGACTTTGTTGCTTGGTGTGAGTTTGAAAGCTGTGTTAGGATTTTAGGATTGAAAAATGTAACAAGATATTCACTTTGACCAGGAGGAAAATGGCCCTAGTTTTCTGTAATCTCACTCTTAAGAAATTTACTTTGAACTTACATGGTTCCCTGTAGCTTTACACAAAAATTTGCGCTTTTATATACGTAGTGCTGTCCTGAGGTTGAAGACGATATGAAAAATACTGGTGATGGTCGCCACTCGGCTGCTTGCCCGGCTAAGTCGGGAGCATGAATTGTAGAGCGCTTAGGGCCCATGTGTCTGCACCTCAGGACGGTGTCAATACTTACCCTCTTCTGCTGCCTGTCCAGGCCAGGAGCATGCCTCACACACTCGCACAAACACGCACTTGTGGAATGAAAGAAATTTAAGTTTCAGGCATTTACTAGGTCACGTTTCCGTGCAGAAATTATGTTACCAACTTACACTGGCCGTTCTACACTTCCTTCAGCGGTCTTCAATGCCCGGGGTGTGATTTTACACAAGTACACTAATTAGAGTTTCTCCTGAAGGGAGAAGAAAGCAGAAATTAAACCTGTGATGTCTGAAGAACTTGAAAAGTTGAGGTAACTCACTCCCATGTGGGTTACAAACCAATTGCCTAAGCTTGCGGCTATACGTTAAATTTAAGCACAGATAAAAACTGTTAAAAGTCACTGCTGACCGAGTGACTGCGTGTGCGAGGGAGGGAGAGTAAAAACGGTTCCAGGACAAATGAAGCTAACAGAAATACAATGATAAATTAAACAAAGTAGGTAGCTCTCTTGCGTTAATACAACTGGCTGCTCTGAATGCTGAAGAAGAAATGGGATGAGCGTTGTGCGCCCTGTCTACATTACGTGTGTGCGAACAGCTCTAGCATCGCATAATGGCCAAATTCAAAATACTAATTTATACACAGATTCCTTAGTATAGCCTAACTACAATATGTAGGCAACTTAGGCCTTGCATGTGAAGCACATAAAATGAATAATAACCTTGGCATGGCCATAAATCGGTCCTGATTGTTAACTGTGACATCTTAGTTCTTATGGGCCGTGCGGCTAAAACCTAAATCATACAAAGGGGCAGCAGAGCCCTGTGTCCTAGTTCCCTTTCTGGTCTTCCTGCACCGCTTCTAACTAACGCAATTGATGTTCTCACGCGTCAGAATTTGTCTAACGCTAGAGGAGGTTCGACTATGACTCTCTCTCTCTCTCTCTCTCTCTCTCTCTCTCTCTCTCTATATATATATATATATATATATATATATATATATATATATATGAAACATTTGTCTTATCACTGTTTCACTGTTTGTTCATTTCACATCTTATTTCTGTTGTTACCTGTAACGTTGAGTTCTTTTCCAAATGAAATAATTTTCTATATTTGCAAAACAAAGAAGCAACAAAAACCAGACATGTAGTTCCAAAATAGTCAAATTAGTCTCTTAACATTGCTGAGTATTGTTGAAATTCAGCTCCCTAAATCCTCACTAGTCACAATTACCAAAGGACGGGATAAATTAAACTGTGTATTCTTAGAATCATGTATCCACGGTGACCGAGAGGTCAGACCTCTCGCCTCCCACCATGACGATTTGGTCTCGATTCCCGGCGGGGTTGGTCCCCTGATTTTCGCATGTAGGAATCGTGCCGGATGATGCCATTGGTCGGCAGGTTTTCTCGAGGAACTCGCGTTTCCATCGCCTATTCATTCTGGCGCTGCTCTATACTCACCTAATTTCACCCCCCACCAGTGCTCAAAACCTCGCTGTTAAGCGCTGACCAAAATCTCTCACTCACTCTAAGAATCACCATTGGCTGTAAGATCTAAAATGCCAAATACTGATATGAGATTTTTGCTAAACCAAAACTGTGCTGTCTTGACAGAAGACTTGTGGATAAATATTTTTTTGTGAGATTGCTCAGTAAGCTATTTCACGTACTTGGTGTGAAAAACGCAAGGTATTAGTCATGTGAGTTGGGTGTCATTGGTAACAGAAGGCGTTTTCTGTTTTCCAAGGAGAAGAGTGCCTGCTTTATGCACTGTGTATTATACATTAAATACTGTATGTTGTGTTCTTGCCTTGCCTGGATTGGTTTTATTAACTATTTGTTTTTACCTGAGAAATATTTGTGTTTTCAGCATTCATCAGGGTGTTTGTGGCCTCTCGTGCTGCTAGCGGGGATGCTGTTAAACCTTCAGCGCAGCCCAAGGTAACAGAAGTTTGCCATGTTAAGTTGCTTTCAAATATTATTATGGAGTTATAGTTACTGCTTTGATTTGTAATGTTGATATGTTGGGTCTTGGTGGCCACAGGTCTGAACTCGGTTTGTGAACAGCAGAGAGCACAGTGGAGCAGTAGTTAAAACACTCAACTTGCATTCTAGAGGACTCAAGCTTGTTGCTCAATCCAGCAGGTTTTGTTTTTCATTGTTTCCCTATATCTTTTAGGTCCTGTACTGCCACCTCCAGATAAAACTGCTTGATTACTATCTATTTGAAAGGTTATTCACACCTTATAGTTAGCCATTGTGTATTATTACATCTGAATTGTTCCCAAAATAGATGTCAGCCAGGTATTAATTGGTTCTTGATTGTTTTTTTAAATATATTGATAGTGAAATTGTAGTCATGTTTTACTGCCTAGTGGAATGAGTTCCGTGGTATTGAGAACTTATCGTGTACAACAGTTTGCAATTCAATGTAAAATTTTAGAGTTACTGGTGACTAATTTAAATAATGGTCAGAAGCTTTGTTGGTTTGAATGATTGGAGGAGGTGAAAGGAAGTGTGGTATTATCCAAGTGTAATATTTTAATTGTGGAGTAAAAATAAACCTCTTAAGCACATTTTTCTTTGCTTTAGTTGAAACTTTTCTTCACTCAATTAGGTGTAACGAAGAACTACTGTAGTGACATTTTATTGACTACTGTAGTATATTAGAAATATCTGATGTAATCATTGAATGTGTGAGGTATTCATTGATAATATTTTTAAAAAAAATTATTTAAGTTCTTGTTATAAGGTTTTTCCAATTGTGTTTCCAAGTAATATATGTTTGAGTTAATTTTAAAATATCTCCAGTAATATATTTTAATACTGTCATTTAAAAATGTGTTATGGTGCAAAAACAACATATTAAAAATCAAATAACTCATAGGCCTAACACAAAATTTAAACCGAAATTATATCTTTTAGTTATGACCTAATCCTTGCAAAATTTTCAGTATCAAGAGGTCTGTCTCTAAATTTCTCAATACAAATCCTAACCTCAAATTGTTGACACAATCTCTTGCATAAGAAAATACATGGCACCATTTTCTTTTTTTCTTTTAACATCTGGATAGCAAGCTATCTGCATGTCCAAGTAGCTTCAGTGAATGGTCTCTCAAATAGATGATATCAGAGGGTTATAGTACACATTTCAGAGCAATTTAAAAGTTAAGTGTTTTTTCATAACTTTATCCAGAGGAGGTAGAACAGGCCCTTGATGTAACTGCTGCAATGGTTCTTTAATATTTGCCTTGACCAATTCCTTTTCTTATTTGTTGTGCTCTCGTAGAAAGACCTCAATGCTGATTATATGCAGCTAGAAATGTCAAGTACAATACTGTGGATGGCAAAAAATTTTGAAATGCCGTGTGAAATTCGTACATAGAAAAAATTTTTATACTAGTGAATTATGTAGGGGGTATTGTTGTATTTACTACTTGCCTGTTCAATCTACAGTGTTGCCAGATGAAGTAATCTAGTTACCACAGAAATAATTTTGACATAAAGACACAATAAAAGTCTAATATCCTCCTTTATATAATATATACTATAAGAATATAGTACTGTACCAATTTTCTGGTCGTGTTTCTAATCCACATTTGTGTGCCAGGATTAAAAATTCTTGTACATGTTTACTGTAGATCTGGTGTATCTAGTAACACTACTGCAGCATATTGCAAGTTTTGGTAGTCATTGAGACTGTGTTATTTTGTGTGCATTTGTCAATAATACATTATATCAGAGCTAACAGAATTTAAATGCAGACAGATTGCTATGACCAATATGGTAGGTGCTTTCATAACTGAGATAGCGTACTGAGCAGCTTGTGGTGTATTTGTTAGATCACTTTCCTATCACTGCACTGGTCTCGTTAATTCCCAGTGGGATCAATTCCAGTTTTCACTTTAGAAAAATGTGGTGAATGTTTCTATTGATTGGTGGTTTTTCTTAAGGCACTCTTGTTTCTACTGCTCTTGCCTTCAGCCACAGCACAGTGTTCACCCCTAGCCACCTCTGTCAGTGCTCAAGACTTCCATGTTAAGAGCGCCGCCCACTAGTTTCGGGAAGAGGCATGCAGACCTGTAACAATCCTAACTTTATTTGGAAACTATTCCACATGTTATCACGCAGTTTGTTTACGAAAATCATTTAAGGATCTTTACATAGGTCTATTTACTTGCCACACACTAGTTTAACTTTGAACAAGTATTTTTTTGATTGCGTAAATGGCTGAAATGGAACTTTTGGCAGTCTTTTTCAAGCACGAGAATTAATTTTATGGAGCCTTAGAATAAAATAAGCCTATGGAATGAAATTTTACCTTTTGTAGCATACTATAAAATCATAGTGTTGTCGCTGAAAGTTTTGACGTAAACGACGGATTACTTAATCATTGTTCAACATTGTAACGAACTCGTGAGGTCGCGTCGCCATCCTCGAGCGCGCATGCAAGGACAGAGCCTCGTGAGGGGAGGTAGGTTCCAAGTGGAGGGGACGGCACATATGCCCAGTGTCAGTATATTGCGGCTGTCAGCTCGGTGACGTTATCTGGGAGCGACGCCCAGCCGTGGCATTGAATGTCCAGCCCTATCGCCCACATGTTACACATTGCCACGCTAACACTAACAGAATACGTTCATACGTATACCAGTGGCGTAGCCAGGATTTCAGATGGGCGGAGGGCAACATTCTGCCATCCTACTCCGAAAAAATTTGCTTTTCAGGGTGCAAAATGAGGCTATTTTAGTCGTGTTCCTGGCATAAATATAGTGAAAACTTGTTGACTATGAACTTAGATGGAGGTAAGAATTGAATAAATATTGGTTTATTTCAATAAAAAGGTGCTACTGTGAACTGTGGTGTTTTACGAGTAATTGACAAGGGCACAGAGTAATTGTTTTATGATTATATTTGTACTGTGACAAATGCAAAGTTGGTAACATACTGTTACAAGATTGAGGAGAACACAAACTTTACATGTGGGCAATTCCCATGAGTTCTTTTGGGATAGAGGTCTTATAATTATAAATAAAAGCGTTAAATAAGTACTGGATTTCATAGCACACAAAGCTACGTAATACACGAAACAGTAATCAACTATAACTCTCATAACACAATTAATTACGCACACAATTACTACTGTGCCACAGAACGTTAATTAACTTTGACAATTAAAGCACAAGAATATTTACCATTAATCAGTTAAAGACTACAGATCACATTAAACGTCCAGTCATATATCCAATCAACAGTTACTCTCCAATAATGACAATGTACAACCTTAACAGTCCTAAGGGAGGATGGCTCACCATGTACAGTGCAGCACCCAGAGTGCACCACTGTCTTCACTCTTGAGGTCTTCGGTTAGACTGCCGTCGCACACCTTTACTTCACCTGTCGACCCGCAACAGAAGCCCTCTTGTCTCACCCATAGTACCGCTCTGAAGGTATGTGCCTGTAGCCTCGCAGTAGACTCAGACGTCACCAAGACGTCTTCCTGACATCACCAAGATGTCTTCCTGACATCACCAAGATGCCCTCACCAGCCTCTCTGCACAAGCTTAGCACCTCCTCCGAGCAGGACCAATAGCAAACTCTCGAAGCACTCCTGCTCTTGAATCACTAGGTAGACAGTCTCCTCAAGTAGCCAGTTACTGCCCTCCTCGACACAACACCGTCAGTGTTGTTCTCCACAACTCACCGCCTCTGCAGCACTCCAACACAACACCACAAGTGTTGTTCATCCTTCCTTCAACCCGCTGGCGTCACACAGCCTCGACACCAACAACAGCTGTCGTGTTGCCATCCTCAAGACGCAACATCTCGTCAGCTCAGTCGCACAGACACAACACCTGAGTGTTGTCTGTCCCTTCTGCAGGGCGCTGATGCTACTCAGCCTCGACACCGACCATTGCTGCAGTGCTGCCATCCTAGTGATGTCACACCTCGTCAGCTCGGCCGATGTTACATCAGCCTCGACGCCGTCAGCATCGCCTCTTGGCCAGTCACTTCTCATGACGTCCATCGCCACCCCAGTGGCAACACTGCCCCTAGGGGCACTCGCTGCCTCACACCTTTCTCGGTCTCACTTCATCTTCACTATCACAAGACTGCACAAGGCTGACTCTTCCCGACTCTCTTCCAGGCTCTGCAATACTAGACTGACTCATGTTGCACAGTTCCGATGCTTTTATATGGCACCTTCAATGACATCAATGGCTGATGAAATTGGTGACCTGAAGTCTAAAAATAGACATTACCGCGGTCGTACTTGTTGATAGTCACGTATTTGTACTGGCGTCATCGGGGAAACCCAGTGGCGTCTCTCGGGAGTTGCGACATAGCTGCAGAAACCCATGACACCACTGGTTGACTCACAGGGCTGACCACCCAGCATGATGTAATGTGCCTGCTGCCCGGCCAACACGCAACAATACTTTACTTTTTTCTCAGCTTTGTTTACAAACTCTAGAAAACTGGTTGAAATGTAATAAAATGCTTGCAGGTAGGAATGTCATTATTGTGCCGCTTATTGCTGAAACAGCAGAGCTTAAGGAAAAACAAGCATGACAATATTTTTAATTTTAGTAGATGTCTTACGAGTTATTGTAAAATAATGAAAATTGTGAAAAATCTGACATGTTTATTTCATTCTAGAACTATTAAATACTTAGTAAGAAACTCCAGTCAAAATTTAAAAACACAGTAATATATTATATCGTGTTACACATAACACCTTTCACTTAACTTGGATTCTACGATTAAAAAATATTTCAAACATATCTGGTTGAATATTACAGAAAGTATTATTTCAAACTACATGACAAATAAATTATTCGCGCCTATCTGCTTATAAACAAACAATTTAAATTAAATAACCACTAGTACTTGTTCTCGTACACAAAGTCAGGTAAAAATAAAAGCAAAATTTAGTTTACAAATTAAGGCGCATGCCTAAAATACCCTAAACCATAATATGTGGGATTTTTTCTGTTTTAAAAAATAAAAACTATTTCTATACAAGAGAGAACCTCAAAGTAATGGCAATCTCCTAGAAATCGGTAGATATTTCTTTCACTTGTACTTTTGCATCTATATGAACTGTAATTTAAGTTACTGTGGTAAATTTTTCTTCTCCAGTTTTGTTTCGTAGACAATTTCTGAGTTTCTTGAGAGTGAAAAATCTCTCGATAGAAGCCTTTGTCACTGGAATAACAGCCAAAGCTCTCAGGACTGCCATGTTAGGAGAAGAATCACCTGTCGATTATTTTTAGCACTTCACAAGATACTTTCATTGCTTGATTTTGGTGACCACCAACTTTGGAAGCTTTTCTTTAGGAATTTTGGTAAACCATTGCGAATTACTTGAATGAATTTTGGTTATTTCTGAGAAATGATCATGTCTCATTGCAGTTACTGCGATAAATGGCACATTATCTACTAGACTACAACAAATTTGACATAACTAGAAATGTACTAATCAATTCAAAAGAGCACAAATTTGAGTGTAGGCCATATGCTTTTGTTCATACTGTCTGTCATCTAGTCTTTAGTCTTTTTAACTGCTCTGAGGCTTGGACAATACAAAGAAAAGAATCAGAAAATACATCAATGCAGTCGTGCCTTTGAACACATTGTTTATCATTATAGTTGTGACCAGCACAATTACATATGCATGCAGCTTCCAGTCCATCCTCCCAATATCTTCATTCGGTGTTCCAATCCTCTGAAAAATGCAGCCTTGGCAAATTAAACAAACAATATTTGGCAGGGCTACAACAAGACAAATGTTCTGTGTTATGGTTTAAAGGTAATTTTCTAGTGTTATACTTTGTTTATTTTTAAAACAGTATTAAATTGTCTCTTAGACGTTTACTAAAAACTAAGTGTTTTTATAATGATTAGATTAAATACAAGTTGGGTTTACATAATTTTGTGCAGTGTCGGATTACCGTACATCGGGGGTCGGTCGAAGAAAACGCGCTTAATTGGTGTCTGTTCAAAAACACACTCTTTCAAAAAACTTTGTACCGCTACAAGGTACAAAAGAAACATGGGTTCGTGAGCAAGGGAGCTCAAACTAACTACCAAAGCGAAGGCACACACAATTAAAGTCTGGAAACAACTTTATTTTTATAATTTTGATATACAACATGATAGATACAAGTGAGCGACCCAGCGCAATGAAAATTTAAATATTCAAAAGATCCATATATACACTCGTCGGCCTCTTGACAACCACACCATTTCATTCCAAACTAACAACTGTGTAATCAAACACGAACTACACGCTACTTACCGTGCTGGGAAGAACTCAAAGCACGAGCAAAATAATAACATAAACTTAAAACTAACAACAAGTGAATGCTAGTTGTTGGGAGGCCGGCGATGTAGACGCTCCGAAGCTTGGACGAAGAGTATCACAAGCAAGCTTGGAAGCCGACCTCACGGCCAAAGTAGGGGGGGAGCAGAGGAAGGTTAGGAAAAGGTAGAAGGGTGGGAGGGAGGCACGACAGTCTCCGACCGGGCACGAAGGCGCCCGAACCCTGACCACGAGACACGCGAGATTCAAAAGTTCACCTCGCACCGAATGTACTCGCCACAAGCTTCTCACAAACAGTTCATTCATCGAAAAGCCACTTACTGGTCACAGCACAAGTACAACCCCCTCGACTAAACCAACCTCCATACGTGGTGGAGAGGGGAGAATGAAGACACCAGTCGACATCCAGGAGAAACATCCACAGAAAACATGCGAGCACTCGGTGCCTCCTGCGGGGTCCGGGTCTTCACTCATCCATCAATCAGGAACAAGGCGTAGACAGTGCCGCCTGGTCCGGAGAGTCCTCTGCCAGGTAAGGGAGATGGACTGGGATTGCCCACTAAAGGCCGTGGGACAAACCTCCAGAACGCGATGACCATGAAAACAAATGAACAACATTGAGTTCCTTCTTCCACAAAATTACTTCCTGAAAATGAAGGAGCTCATTAAAAACAACATCCAAATCATTGTACCAAATTCACAACAGTAAGCTGATAACAATCAAGACCCTAAATTTATAATATAAAAATAATCCAGACTTGATTACATTAAAACATAATTATAATATCTTTGAAATTTAAGCCTCATACGGACAGCTCAAACCATAAAATTTGAACATTATAAACACACCAAGTTAAAATATATCTCATCACAAATGTATATGAATACAAACGCATACTTAAAACAAATAACTATGATATAGAAGATTACAAATCCCTCAGGTACATTAATAATGGAAAACCTTATGATTTCACTTAAGTGCCCGCACTAAAACCCAAGTCAAAGTAAGGCCTTCGTAATCAGTCATGTCAATTCGAGATAGAAGGACAAACAGGACCTGGCCAGGAAACACACACAAACACAATTTTATCTCGCTCCACCAATACACAACACAACCACAAAAACACACGCCCATGCCCACACTACACTAACACACACAACAAAGACAACACTACACGATGACCCTCATCCCAGTCCTAGGATGATCTTGAGATCGAGTAACTGAAGGAAGAGGCATTCGGGCCCCTAAGCTCTCTTATCCCTGGGATGTAGACACCTGTGAACACTTAAAATTACTGATCAGAATCATCAGGAGCGTGTTTGAGATCACTCACATGAGCCTTCCGGAAGGAGCGCTCAGAGAGACAGAGAGAAGGTCCGCAAGCAACACTGTGTTGGGGCCAAGGAGGCGTGAGATGCGAAACAGACTCGAGAATCTCAACAGCAATTTACTACCTAGGTCACGGGCCTTTGAAGGCAGAGTAAAAGACTTACAGTACACGAGCTGGCCTTCCTCAAAGTCTAAAGGGACTCGCTGGGCATTAACACGGGCCTGAAGGCGACTTCGAGCCTCATACAAGTTTCCCAAAGCACATGCACACTACAACTCACGTTCCACATCAGAAAGAGGGAGGGTAGGGGAAGGTACATGCCAAACATTCAATAAGGGATGTAACACATCTCGCCCCAAAAGGACACGCGCGGGCGAAAACTTGTAAGACCCATGAGGGGTCGAATTGAATTCAAGGTTACTTGATCAACTCCATATCTTCATCCCAATTTTTCTGATCGGCGTGATACAGAGCTGACAAGGTGGATTTCAGGTTATGATTGAACCTTTCAACCTGATTTCCACAAGGGAAATAAGGACTGGATGTATAGTGGCGGATGGACCATTTGAAGCACATGTCTTTGAAACCCACCGAGGTGAAGTACGGAGCATTATCCGTTACCAGGTTCACCAAGGGACCAAAAAAACCCACAACCGCTCCGTCAAAGAGCGCACAATTGTCGAACTCTTCACATTCCTAAGTGCCATCAGCACAACGAACTTACTAAACACGTCCAAGATTATCAAAATATACAGATTACCTCTGGACGAACGCACTGAGGGGCCAAACACGTCACAGTACAAGATTTCCCAGTTATTCTCAACCTGATCCACAGAGTAAAGCCCGACCCGGGAGTTCTTGGTTGCTTTAGCCCAGGAACATAGGTCACACTTGCGTATATCCTTGTACATGCCCTGCCAATAAAACAATGACTCAACTTGTGGAGGGTCCCAGCACGATCAAGATGACCGCCAAAAAAAGGGTGACGCGTGATAATAGGTCAGAAGCTTGTTATGGAAAATAGATGGCACGACAAGATGTCGCAAACGCCCTCTACTTCTGTGAACATACTCCAGAAGGAGCAGCTATCACCAACAAACGAGCCTTCAAGGTGACATAAGTCCCACCAGAACGCATGACATCACCCAATGTCGACGTAGGACTTCCCGTCACACGCGAAGACAAACATGTCAGGAACAAAGCCTAGTCCGAAACAGAAAAGTGATAGTAAATAGTGTCTACCCCGACTAAAAAATGCAGCATGGCCTCAACCTGGACGATGCACAACACCTCGACCCTATTAGGTCGCGTAATTAGAACCTTCTGCGCCGCCGTCACCGAACCATCCAACACACCCACTGAACAAACAGAGTGAACAGAATTAGCATATGTAAGGGCCCGTATGCGAAGCGCTGTCACGTCTTCGGACTCGACAAAGAATACGCCAGAATCACGCAAATAATAACGTAATTCAAGATACGTGTAACGTTACATGTAGTTGCCAACACCTGTATCGTGTGCCATAGCAAACAAACTAAGCGAAACCACTGGTAGGGAATGCACGCCCGAACTCGGGACCCGAACCCTAACAGAGTCGCACAGTTAAATTGTACCGCTTCAAGGTACAAAGGAAACACGGGTTCATGTGCAAGGGAGCACAAACTAACTACCAAAGCGAAGGCACACACAATTAAAGTCTGAAAACAACATTATTATTATAATTTTGATACACAAAAAGATAGATACAGGTGAGCGACTCAGCGCAATGAAAATTTAAATATTCAAAAGATCTATATATACACTCGTCGGCCTCTCGACAACCATGACATTTCATTCCAAACTAACAACGGTGTAATCAAACGCGAATGACACGTGACTTACCGTACTGGGAAAAATTCACACCACGAGCGAACGCAAAGAAAATAATAACTTAAACTTAAAACTCACCTAAGCGAAGGCTAGTTGTCGGGAGGCCGGCGATGTAGACACTCCGAAGACTGGACGAAGAGTAACACAAGTGAGCTGGGAAGCCGACAGCACGGCTAAGGTAGGGGGGAACAGAGGAAGGTTAGGAGAAGGTAGAAGAGTGGGAGGGAGGCACGACACGTTTCCGACCGGGCACGAAGGCGCCCGAACCCCGACCATGAGTCGCGCGAGATTCAAAAGTTCGCCTCGCACCAAATGTACTCGCCACAAGCTTCTCACAAACAGTTCATTCGTCAAAAAGTCACGTACTGGTCACAGCACCAATACAACATTGTTATGTAAAGCCAGCATAGATTTTACGACTTTGTAATATTTACGTCTATAGATCAAGGTAAGTAGTTGGATCCAACATCTTCGCTTATTGAAATTTATCATTTATATGGTTTACATAAATTTTAGTGTGAAATTTCCTCTAATAATTGGCTTCCGACATTTTTACCTTACTGCCGGGATCTCCCGTATTTTCTGGCATTGCCCCGTACACACATATTTTGTCTTCAATTGACTCTCACGACCATAGTTGTAAAGAGCCGCCCATATCCCAAACTCACTCATGTGGGTTGCGAAACAGTAATGTACTTGCCCCTAGTTTAATCACGAAGTCAGATCATAAAATTTATTTCCATAACTAACCACCATTAAAAAGGAAATCTGAAATTCACAGCACAGGGTTCACTTAAGTCACTGGCCGCCTTTATGTTCACTTTCCGCCCACCCTAAAATTAATTTGTTAATCCGAACAGAATGCTAGAACGTGACTGTTACATTGTTATAAGTTCGAAGGGGTGTCTCCTTGTTCATATGCGCAAAGCATTTCGTGGATAATTAGTTAGCCAAGAATGCTATTTATCATTCTTCTCTTTAGTTAATAAAACAAATTTGCCTGCTAGTATTACAGTTTTTAATTTCTTCGCTGTTTGGTTAAATAGATCTTGTAGGAGCTTGATGACACTTCCCTTTGCAGTAAAGAATTTAAGAAATTAAAAAATTAATTTTGAGTTTAATTTTCTAAATTTTAAGTTATGCTGTGGACTGAATTTCAGTAGGCATTAATGGAGTTGTGATCTCTTCAATGTAGTACTTGAAGCAGAATATCGGCAAATACACTGGGTGTCTAAAGTATAACGAGGTTTTGAAAAATATTAGTGGGAAAATAAATAGACCTAAACAAATGCAGTTTTTGGCACAATAAAGTAATAGTCTGAAAGCATCTACTGACAAAAGTAGACATCGATGTGGGCTCCCCTAGTAGTTTTGAGCATGTTCATGCAATATTCTACCTCTTGCCATTTTCTGTTGCATGTCTGCTCAAAAGTTGTGATTTCAGTTGTAATATGGATCTCCAGATTGTCAGTCAGTCAATGTTTGGTGTAGATTGCTTTTGACATAACCCACAAGATAAAGTCCAATAAGGTTGTAAAGGGATGCTGAGGAGTTGGACAGTCTCTGCCAGTCTATCTTCCTTGAAATATGCCTTGTTGGTAAACACGTGCCTGCTGACCCTAGTGAGGTAAGGCACTAACTTGTTACAGGATAGTGTTTAACTGAATGTTGTAGATTTCTGGTACTGTAGATAGTTGCAGCATGCCCAAGCAGTTGTTTGTGTTGACAGCCTGCTCGTGAATATAAAATAAGCTTTGACAATTCAGTCATTCATTATACCACACCACACATTAACTTTGGGGCTATTGTGTAATCTTAATATATAAAATGAAGTGTCCTGACACACCCACTCACTCATCAACACACAGCCCAAACCGCTGGACCTAGAACCATGAAACTTTGAGGGAAGCTTCCACTTACCCTGTAGGTACCCATCAAGAAAGGATTTTTCGAAATTCGATAATTAAGGGGGCGAAAAGGGGTGAAATGTGTTTTAAAAGAATCCTTGATATCTCATTAACCAGGAATGCTATCATAATTTTTTTAACTTCATAATATTGCCCAAAAATGCATATTCGCAAACTTTTCGATTTTGCGAAATTCGAAAATTAAGGGGGGTGAAAAGCCGTAAAAAGTGTTTTTTATTAACCTGTGATTTCTCCTAAACCATTTCAGATAGTGAGGTGATTTTTTTTTTAAATGATGCTTAAGTAGATATCTAAAAAGTATTTTTACAATTTTTCAAAATTTGTCCTTGAAAGCTCTTAAAATAATATAACGTGTTTTTTTAATTAATCCCACTTATCTCCTAAACCAGTGGAAATATTGAAATTGTTTTTGTTTTAAAATAAATCTTACGTAAACATAAAAAATGTAATTTCAGGATTTTTCGAAATTCATCCTTGAAAGTTAAAAAAAAGACTACATTTGTGTTTTCAAATAATCATCTGTACCGCTTATACCCATTGAGATATAGAGATTTTTTTTTGATAAGAATGAAGCTTATGTAAATATCTACAACTCAAATTCAGGTTTTTATGAAATTCGAAAATTAAGTAGGTGAAAAGCAGTAAAATGTTACAGTCTCCCGAAAAAAGAGAATGATCACGGATAAATAATTCAACAGTCGTTTCTTTTGCCAACCTACTCATAAATAAAACCTCTTTGGACTGTAGCCACTACGTACCAAAGAATCATCACTGCATACCTTTAACATTCACTCGGGTATTGTATAAAGTTTGTGGTGTGGAAGGGATGGGGTTACGGGTTTGTATCCCGTGCTAGACTTTGCGATGGGAATTACTATGACATCATACGAGCATTTTGCACGCGCTCCTTACATTGAGCTAAGACAGTTAATTATTATAGTTCACTGTTATGCCTTCATCACATATTTTATCCAGAGTTACTATTTACGTTACATAATTTCACGCGGACGAAGCCGCAGCCGGTCGGCTAGTACATATATAATTTCCTTAATTAGAAGCAGTGTTTTTACTTCCTTGGCTGCTCAGAATTGTTTTTTTGCTCTCTGATTACTTATAATCCTTAAATGTATGAAACTCAAACGTTTATTAAAAATATAAATGTTCACAAACAAATTTTTATTTTCAGTTTTAATTGAGTTTGTTTAAAAGATTAGTTGCTTCCACAGGTTAACCATATCTAAAACTATCAGCATTTTACTTGTCGGCGAGGGGATTGATGTATACAGTTTCACACCAAGCATTTTTACACCCATTAATGATCGATCAATGTGTGTTCAAAGTAAACAAAAATACTGACATTCCATGCACGTCTCTTGTCTAAATTGTTAAATCTTCTGTTTTTTACATTGCTTCATAGAACCGTAATATGGTGTGATAATACCCTTATAGTTCCACACGGGGGGGGGGGGTGACACAGGATAGGGCCTACGCAGCTCTTATTTTCTGTAAACGATTGCGTGTGTACCAATATACAAAATTACAAACATTACTGCACGATATTGTAATATATTATCAGAAATAATATTTGTAGGCAGTTACCATATATTACAGTGTTAATGTCGTAATCTACACGAATTAAATCTTTTGTTTTGTTTTAAAAACTGTTTAAAGAATGTCGATGTATATTGAGAGTCTTGAAAATTTTTTGTAGTGGTACACCCGAGGATCGTGTAAGGATACGCCGCCGTTTTCCGTTACTATTATCACTCGTGTGCATGCTCGCCGCGTGGTTGCGATTCGTCAACATTTATCGTACCAAATGGTTTGTTTTAGTTAGACCTTTTAGTTTTTAAGTTCCAGGTGCATTTTATTTTGTCTAGGACTAGGTTTTTATTGTACCAGTTATATGTGGCTTCGTGACCTGTGTTTCGTTTGGCTTTAAAATGTTTTTACGACTGATGTTAACCTATTAGAGTGGTAGTGTGTTTTGTCCCACATGCTACCAGTTGTTTGAATAATAATAACTGACTTCGAATATACCTAATATTACGTACAATTTATGAACAGTACTTAAATAAAAATATGAGATTTACTCGTATATAACCTTAAAGTTACAGGTTATGAGTGCACAAAATTTAACCATATCAAGAACCTCCCAGCTTGAAATAAAATAAATAAATAAAATACATTATTACAAAACACTAATCTAACAACATTATAGGCTAATTAAATATTTAAACAGTTCATCACGACCATGCATCACTGTGGATACTAACAAAAATTTTCCCTCGACAGAATATGTATGTTTTCTGTTGCGTGGTTGGTAATACACAATCGTTTACGACAACGAGATTGGGCCGTAAATAAGGAAGGCTGGTTAACCTGGCAGTGCCATCTCTTATAAACCCTTACATGCTCCTTGGTTCCACACATGTCCATCTGCCTCAACATCTTGAACTCTTGCTTATTTTTAAAAAGTGGTAACCAGTGGCAACTGCTGTTAACTTTTCACTTGACCCTTTACCAGCCAATACCAACATATCATTCAGAATGACACTATCTTAAAAAGCAGAATGTGTAAGTGCACACATAAGCCTGATTGACTCTTATACATACTCTCTGTCTCTCACTTCATGTAGACTGGACTTTAATGAACTATAACATGGGTGGAAGCACAACCTATGTAGTTTCTCTGTGTTCTTATTTGAATGTTTCTGCCGGCCTCTTGTTTTCCTTTCTGTTTCCTTCATACCCTTTTCTGGCATGCGCGTCAGCAAGCCTTGGCTAGGCACATTGGCGTCGTGTGTGAGGTGGTGCTGTTTCCTTGCTACTAGTCGTAGGAGAAGGTGCTTCAATTTGTGTTCATGTGAGTACGTGTGCTTCTAGTTAGTGTAAATGATGACTTGTCCTCCATGGCCCGCATGGTAGCTGCAGTCTTGTATTTTTGTAATTTCACTTAAATATTAGAAGTTTTTCTAAGTTCCTTCTTGGCTGTGCTGTGGAAATTGTTGTATAGGTTAAAAATGTAAATTCTTTTGTGTAGTCTCGGTATGTAGTAATTTGCTTTGTGTCAGAATGTTCTGTTGTATCGACATGCCAGCTCTGTGGAAATTGTTGTATAGGTTAAAAATGTAAATTCTTTTGTGTAGTCTCGGTATGTAGTAATTTGCTTTGTGTCAGAATGTTCTGTTGTATCGACATGCCAGCTGCTAGGGGCAACAAGTAGATTTTGGGTATGCCTTCAACATTGAATTTTTGTAATGTGGCCTTTATCAACATTGTTCTCATCCTCTTCTATTTCTATATGATTATTCTCTAACTCATTAATGAAATCTTCCTGTTCTTCGAAAAAATTTGTTTTATTGGTTAAATTGAATAATATAACATAAAACATCATTTTGTATTGTGCACAGAAACAAGAGTAACATGCAAGTAGTTCAAAGAAGAAAACTTTTCCTTCAGTTTACCAATTGTACATTTCACCACACATGTTTGCTGATGTGCATGAAGGAATATTCATAGTGACTGATCTTCCACATTTCATAATATAGGAAGAATCAGCCATGATTTCAATAGGTAAATGGAGTATCAGAATAGCACATCACCAGGAAAAGGTCTCCAACTCATTTCCATTTGATGGAACAAAGAAATGTTTAGTAGAACATGCGCTTCACTTACACTTCCCAGCAAGCTGGCACAAACATAGTATAACTGAAGATCTACCTGCTAATAACATAACGTTAATTAAATGATAACATGTGCTACCCAAAATAAGTTCTTGGCTAAAACAACTTAAGTCATTATGTGCATTGCAACAAATGTCTTCGCAACCACTATACCTTACTTGTGTTAGCCACCACAATGATGTACTAGATATGTTATAGAATTCTCTCGTGGCTAGTTGCTTTTTCTATCACCTCCTTTTTCCCTGTTGGTACAACACTGATGTGGCATGGCATGCACTTGACAAGGCAACTGTGAAGCATTTGATAGTCATTCTGGTTATTGACTGCTGCACAGACTCCTGCATTGTACAGAGATACCATAGTGTGGAGAAGGATTCAATGTGTGTACATCTCTTCTTGGAGGCCATGCATGTAGTTTAATCTAAAGGGATCATTCAAGGGGAGAAGAACCAACAGTGAAAAGATTCAAAGAGTGTGGAGGAGAACAGAGAGGGATGTAGGTGATTCGGAATAAAGTGAGCATTCAAAAAAGCCCTGGTTAATTTCTATTTTCTGCCAGTTTTTTTCTTTCTCCTAAATGTAAACATAAATGTTGCCACGTGCTTTTATTCAGATAGGGTCGTGCAATGTTTACATGTAAGATATTGCTCCGATAAATTTTATCTACAATATCTAGTCATTAAATGCACTGGGGCTGAATATAAGATATAATGAAAAGTAATTTTAGTTATAAATACTTGCGAGTTAATGTCTTATAATACTGGTTTCTGTCTCATCGACTAATTTATACAACACGCACTAATGCCGTTACGAATCTCTTAAATGCTGGCATAGGTTATTTGAATTTGTAACTCAAAACCGCCACTAAAAACACACGAGACACGCAATTCAAGAATTCAAGTTTCGTTCAGTTCTACTGCCACAATCAACGACGTTGCATTTAACAGAAACAATAAATAACATATTTTCTCAATGTGTGAAATAGAAAGTATGTTGTTTCTAGGCTGGCAAACGTAAAACATAATTTACAGAATATCAATGGCTTCACATCATTTTGCAATTATATTCATAGTAATTTCCAATGCTTTAGAATGCGTTTATACGCACAACGGACAAACACACGCAAATGATGCATCTTGTTGAAGCTGCAAAGTGGCGAAAAACCGAACTCTGATGCCACCTGTCGGTGGAATTTTGAACTGTCTGAAGCACGGAGCAAGCTGTATCGTGCAGCACGATCTGAGACCGGCGATAGAATCACATTGTACTGGTGCCAATTAAGTCTAATTATACTGTACATAGAAATGTCAATAAGATCATAAATAAATATTTTGAAGTATATTAAATACAGAGAGGTTAATTTCATCTGATGACCTTTCATTAATGTTGTATTCAAATAGGAAAATACACGGACCTACATACTATGAATTGCTACCAACCATACAAGCAGTAAAGCAACTCTTGTTAATGGTGACTTATATGCAGTAATGGCTAGTGATTTTTTTCAGAGGTTGAATCTTTAGTGCTCACTTTATCCCGAATGACCTATAGACAGTCTATGCTTGTTAGGACGGTAAGGGAGTGGAATGTTTTGCAGAATCAGTTGGTGATAGTGAGAGGGGCTGGAAGGTTTAGGAAGGGACTGGAAAGCTGGTAATGTGAGGATAGGGAAGAGTCCACTCGCCACTGGTGGTAGCCCAATTGCAAGGCTAATCTTATATTATTATTATTATTTCGCGCTATGCTGCCTGACGTCACTGAGGGCGAAGTGGTAAACTATATAAACACTGAAATTAAATTGAAAAATTTGAATGTGGCCAAATTAAAAACAAAATATGACTCTTATTCTTCTTTTCATATTGCAGTTGAGGAATCTGAGTTGGACCGTATTTTTAAAACTGTTTTTTGGCCCTCCGGCTGCCTTATTAGCCCTTTTTATGGTAAACTGCAGGAGTCTCAGCTTTTCTCCCAGGCGAGTGCTACTTCTGACCCTGATGTTAATTTAAATCAGGCGGCCGGAGGCGCCTCTTCTTAACTCACCTCTTTATTATCTATGCAGGCATGTTTAAAAGATATTCACCTTTACTATCAAAATGTTAGGGGTCTACGGACAAAAAGCCAACAATTTGAGGAAAATCTTTTAATGTCTAATTATATTATATGCTTAACTGAAAGTTTGCTAAATTCTAATAGGGTTAACTCCCAATACTTTCCGAGCTATTACAATGTTTTCCGATGCGATAGAAAATATGACGATATTATTACTAGGGGAGGAGGTGTGCTGATTGCTATTAACTCCCTTTTTTATCCCCTAGCTGTCTTGAAGCCTGAGTTTTAAATTAATAATCTTGATGTTGTTTGGATAGAAGTTACTATTAGTAAAATAAAAATTCTCATTGATAATATATATTTTCCTCCACAACTTGCTGTTAAGGGCACCGTCTACCCGCGCGTGAGAGGCTCAAAAGCGACGGAGCAGTAAGATCGACCTTGAAGTGCGCATCAAATGCCGCGTCGCCTCAATGAGCCAAGCGCTGAACTAGCGTGCAAGCTTCCCGCTGAACCGTTTTTACTATGGGACTTTCAGCGACAACACTATCATTTTATCTTACGCGACGAAAGGGAAAGAGTCGCTCTACAGGTCTATAATATTCAGAATGTCGTGAAAATGATTACTCTTACATAAAAATCAGCGTCAAAAGTCCCGATTCGGTCACTTTCACACTCAAAAAAATACTTGTTAGGAACGATAACAGTTAATGGCAAAATTATACACCTGTACTAAGACCCTTAAATGCTTTTCGTAGCTTAACCGCGTGACGATATGTTGAATGGTTTTCGAATTAAATCAGGATTGATAAAGGTCTCCGCGCCTCTTCACGATTCTAGTAGACGGCGCCCTTAAGGAGTTTAAAAGCTGTTTAGATACTCTAGAATCCAAACTATCAAATTATCGTCATCATGTTATTGTTGTTGGTGATTTCAATATACCAGGGATTGACTGGAAAAATCATCATGCCCAAAATATTGAACATTATTACAATAAACAAAAAGGATTACTGCTGTTAGAAAATATTAACTCACTTAATGTGACACAATTTAACTTTACTAAACCTGATAGGTCTCTCTTAGTTCTAGTCTTCTAGTTACCTTACTGAAGTTTCCCGGTCTCCTGATCCTTTGGTTAGTGAAGATGAATATCATCCTGCAATTTTATGCTATCAGCTTGAAGTTTCACAACTGACATATAATAATACTTACTTTTTCTCTCGAGATTACCGCAACGGTGACTATCTCTCATTGTATTACGCCGTAAAAATATTTGATTGCAGTCCTATCTTTAATATGAATAATGTTAACCTTATGGTTAAATATTTGGTTAGTAACACTTTAAAAATTATTGATACTTACATACCGTTAACCTTGATATCTAATAGAAAATACCCTGTTTGGTTTTCCTCTGCTCTTATTAAGCTTATTAAGAAAAAAGATAATCTTTACAGAAAGTATAAAAATAAAAAA
Source organism: Medauroidea extradentata (assembly GCA_003012365.1). Taxonomy (NCBI): domain Eukaryota; kingdom Metazoa; phylum Arthropoda; class Insecta; order Phasmatodea; family Phasmatidae; genus Medauroidea; species Medauroidea extradentata. The sequence goes on from PNEQ01134992.1 coordinate 33,096, forward strand.
TTAACAAAATTATTCAAATTTCTCTGCGCAGCGCAAATTGGTGAAGAACAAAATTAGAGCTGATAAAAGGATTTGGCTTTTTGAAATAAATATCAATATTAAACGTAATCCCAAACAATTTTGGAAGTATGTAAAATTGATGAAAGATGGTCACCACCCTAATTTAACCATTCTCAGTAAAGGTAATTTAATACAAGATCCAAGTGAAGTAGCTAACCTGTTTGGTCAACATTTTGCTGAGATCTATGAAAAACCTTCTCAAACTTCCAATATACATTTCTCCTCTGATTCTAATACTCACTCACCTATCCCTACAGTCAACAATAGTTTAGTACTTTGTCTATCAAAAATCTTAAACCTAGTAAATCTTCAGGACCTGATGGTATCCCTAATTTTATAATTAAAGCCTGTGCTGAAATCTTTGCCCCCATATTAACTAAGATCATTAATACTAGTTTGTCTTGTGGTATTTTTCCAAACATGTGGAAACAGGCTAATGTAATTTCTGTTTTTAGAAAAGGAGATAAACATAATCTTAATAACTACAGGCCTATTTCGCTGCTTTGTACATTTTCTAAAGTAACAGAAAAAATAATACACAGACATATTAATTTTCATTATAAGAATATAATATCCAATTGTCAACATGGTTTTCAGTATAAAAGAAATACTACAACTAATTTATTTGAATACATTAATTAATTTATAGTGCTGTCATATTGAGAAGTCAATATGATGCTATATATTTTTATCTAAAAAAAGCATTTGATACTTGTCAATATTCCATCATTCTACATAAACTTAAGAACTTAGGTCTCGATTGTGCCTATATTAAATGGATTCAGAGCTATCTGATGAACAGAACTTTTACTGTCAAAGTTAAGAATGTCTTTTCCACTTCCTTTCTTGCATCCTCTGGCGTCCCTCAAGGTAACACTTTGTCCCCTCTTTTATTTAATTTGTTTATTAATGATATTGTACAACATTTAAAATTTGCTAATTGCCTATTATATGCTGATGACCGGAAAATATTTGCTAAAATTAGTAATATAACTGATTGCATTAAACTTCAAGCTGATATTGAGTTAGTCCGTAAGTGGTGCAAGAATAATAGTATGAATCTAAATTATGATAAAACTATCTGTATTACATTTATGCGTAAAACTAACCCTATAAAGTTTGACCATTCTGTAAATAATTGCAAAATTAAACATAATGATAATGTACATGATCTTGGAATATTATTAGATAGTAAACTTTATATTCATTCACATGTTGATAATTTAATCTCCAATGCTCATCGTACTCTAGGGTTAGTAAAATTCCTGACCTATAATGCTTCTTCTACGGATTCCTTAATTAGCCTTTACTATGCTTTGATTAGGTCCAAGCTAGAATACTGCTTTGTTATTTGGAATAGCATTACCATCACGGTCTCGAATGGTATTGAGTCAGTACAGTACAAATTATTTAAAACTATTTAGATGAGATTCTCTCAACCGTTAATGCCTTTCAGTTATGTGGATATTCTTACTGATTTTAAGACAACCACTTTACATGCTCGTAGGATAGTTAATGATGCTCTGTTTTTCATTAACTTCTTTCTCTATTATTTTGATAGTAAAACTATTATAAACAATACAGGTTTAAAGGCGCCTAACCATATTAGTAGAAACTTTAATCTTTTTTACGCATTATCTAAAAATAAAAACTTAATTAACAGATGTGTATTCAATTTTATTGATATTTGTAAATTTGATCCTTTTAAGGATAGAAAAATTGTATTCTGGGACTTTAAATAAGGTTGTTTACGTGCGTCTCAGTTCTGTCTGTCTTCTTTTTAAATGTTTTACCGCATGTTGTCCTGTCAGTGTGTGTTGTACGTGTCTAGTCCTTTGTTTCATGTGTCTGTTTTCATTTGTATGTCCTTTGTTAATTGTTTATCCTGTGTTTCTGTATTTGTTTTATGTATTTGTATCTATTATGTGTTTAGTGTCATCCTGTTATTGGTCGCATGACTGTTGGATGGCACTTTAAACATAATAAATGAAATGAAATTATTATTATTATTATTATTATTGTAATTTCCACAGGTGATTCATTGAACTGCTTGGTCACAGTTTGGGAATTACAGGCCAGTGTGCTACCTTGCTGTAGGTAGAGATTATCTGCAGGATGCTCTTGGTACAAAAATAGTTGAAAATAATTTGCTAGCTTATTCCTTAATCGTTTGCCAAAGCAGGACAACAGCACATGTACCAGGGTACCCATCAACCTATGTATACAGTTACCATACTCGGGTACACAATCAAAGGCCTGAATGAGCAGTCCATTGTTTTATGATGTAGGTGATGAATGTGTATCTTGTGAACAAAAGGCACTTCAACTAATTAGTGTGTTGAGTATGCTGTGTTGGTGTTCCCGTGCTCCCATTAATCTTTGTATCATGTGGCATGTGGTGAGGAAAGATATCCTACTAAGATAGTGAATTCTGTAGTGTATAACAAGATGGTGAATCTGTTCAGCTGCTGCACTTTCCTGGCTCTGAACTGTATGTGTGTTTGATATGCACAGTTTTTAGTCACGGCAGTGCCAGAACGCTATGTTTCATAGCCACAGAGGCCAGGCGAGTTGGTCCATTCACAACTCCATTGCAATTATAGGATGTTCACTTTAAACTGAACACTCCCCAACACTTATAATATCCAAAACTTGTATTTTATTGGGGCCTAAGATGTTAAGTATTGATAATGGTGAAACGTTTACACTGGTTTTTAGTTTAATGAAAGTTTTTGTATTAAAATAGCAAATGTGAATGCAGAATGACATAAAGAAAAATTTAAGCAGTACTCAGTTTATCGTGAACAGACTATAACTGGGTGCAACAATTTGGTTGAGTGTATGTACAAAAATGCACACACACCCATTTTCCTGGTCCTAACCTAATATGATTTTTCTTGCTCATATACTTCTGGAATCATGTGTATGTGGCCCCTTTACTATCTAGCTACCAAAACACTTATGTTTTGTTGTGTTGATACTGTTGACCATTAAATGATGCAATGTGTGTAATGGCATTTGTATTATAGCACTAATATCTGGTACCTTCCCAGACGTGCATATGTTAAGGGTGTTGTTCTATCTCATATTTCATAATACTATTTACTGTTTTGCAAAATTTGAAAGATAGTACTAGTAAAACTAATGATAAACTGTGTTTTGTGTTGCAGGCTGGAAATTCAAAAGCATCAACATCCAGGGAACCTCCAGGCCAGAGAAACAGGTCTACGAATTTCCTGTTTGGAGGAGCAACCATCTTGCTAGCAAGTCTCGCCACTGTAAGTTGTTATCAGTTCTGTTAATTGTTTAGTTTCTGTGATAGAGTTTGTTGGTATGTGCTACAGTTCATGTCAGGGCAAAGGGACAATTTTATTGTTTCTTATGCTGTTGAGGCTGTTAAATGTACTAGGGCATATGTGTTTTACTGTAGAATAACCGACTAAGGCCTATCTGTCGTCGCTTCATGGTACCTTTTTTACAGTTTCTCTCTGTCCCAATATAATGCACATATGTGTACAATGTATGTATTATTATCATGTTACCGAACAATGACGCCAAAATGCACATTATATTTTGCAGCTTGACAATCAAGAAGTTATTGTTTCAACTCATTAGATTTTGACCATTGTAGTTTAGAAATGAAGGAGATAGAATAATGGGTGGATCGAGGGATATTAGTGTTGAAAATATTGAAAACATCATACCTAAAACATTTTTTAAATACACTAGAGTCTAGAAAAGGCTTATGCTATAGAGCATTCCATTCTGTACAGGCGCGAGGTATTGCAGTGCCACATATTAAGTTATATTATTGTCTTCTAATAGTTAATAAAACCATCTTTTAACTCAGCGGATAGCATTTTATTTTATTTTAGAATTTTGAACTAATGTAAACTAACATAAAGAAACCTAAACTAAGTAAAACAAAACATCACAAGAGAAGGGGACAGATGAGAGGCCTACACAGAACAGTACATTCTGTAGTGTAGTCTTCCTTCAAGCACTTATCATAACAAACAGATACCACACATAGGTACTGCAAACAACAGACAAGTATGCACGCATTCACACCTTAGAATATGGGTTGCTCATAACTGTAATGAATAATGACATTTTACATTTTACTGCATCATAAGGCTGATGGTAAGAGGTATTGGTAAGCAGATTCATTGAGGCATGCTCCAGTGTTTTCTGAAATAACACCATGGCTCAGAAAATTTTATTTTTGAACATTAGTCATTTCTCGGCGATAGTGCTTGCTTGGTAGGCAAAGACGCAAGCAGCGCTCACTCTTGCAAGGCGAGTGGAACGAGGAGGCAGCAGGTGAAGTTGATGATCAATCGGGTGTGGTCCGATGAAGTTGCAGTGCCTATGGTCGACGACTCGGAAGGAACCCTCTTCCATTAGGTGTGGCTGAGTGCCCGTTCAGTTTTCGGCTAAACGAGGCGAATGGAAGGTCCAATCACAGCTCAGGTATGCGGCTGACAACTGGTGGTCGTGGTGATCATGAAGATTTGGTGAATTGTCTCGATTTTTGCCGTTTTCCATTTCGAGCAGAGACTAGATCAGTTGATGATAGTCTCTGTCTGATAAACAATTTTGGATGTCTGGGAGTTTGTCTCGTTATGAGTTCCTAGTTGTTTTTAAACATTGATGTTTGCAACTTCGGAGAGACGGGAAAAACGCTCTCCAATTCGACTAGGAGTATGTTTGGTTGTGCAGAATTGTTTTGCGAGAAGGGAAATGACGAGCTGATGTTTTGGGAATGATGGTGCTGTAAATTTGGAATTTGGTACACTGTTGAACCCATTTGATGAGTCCCGTATTTAAATATTTGGATCATATGTAACTCTGGTTCAGAGGGGTACATGGCATGTGGGCCTTGCTTTTATATTGGTGCTTTTTTAATGTGTATGTAAAATAAAGCAAGAAGCCTTGAAGAGTATTGTGTGCGGTGATTGCCCTTTGGGAATAATTCAGGACAAAAGTCCTTTTGTAAAGTTCGAATATTGTTTGAGAGTTGGTGTCAAAAGTGTGTATTTGGCTTTGTACCACTGATTGATGTGAAATTATGTAGAGGGAGGAGCAGTGTAGATTATTATTATTATTATTGAATATATGGATTTAAATCTGAAAAGTGTGTTATTTTCTCACGGATTAATTGCATTGCTGTCGTAGTTGCCTTGAGCATAGATTATGACAGATGTATTTTGCCTTTTGTTGGATGTGTCTTTTAAGAGCGTCATTTGTGAGGTCGGGCCCTTGGAGGCAGGCCGAGGATAGGGTGCCTTCGCCTTGGTAGTTGGCTCAAAGTTACTTTTAAAATTTAACTCAGTTGCAGTTACAGCTGCTTTACTAGAAATGTAACCCAGTTACAAGTACAAGTTACTCCATTGAATATGTAACCAGTTACAGTTACGATTCTTAGAAGACTAACTACTGGTTACTTTTTGAGTTACTTTGTGAAACATAATATTGGTAGGTATTACATCAAGCTTAATAAGTTATGAAATTTTACAGCACTGAATTTTTTTATACAATCCTAACAACACCATGTATATTATAAAAATACTTAGTTTTCAATCAAAGTTTTTGTAGGCCTATGGGTATGATATATATATTTGCCTAATTTGATTGTTTGGTTAGCAAGTCCATTTGTTCTAAGCTGGTATGCTGGTGCATTGTGAGTACCTTACCTTGTATATTTACAAATCCATTAAGTTACTGGAGAAAATGTTTTGAGTGTGTCACATTTTCAGAATCGAGAGATTTAAATCTCTTTGCAATTGGTTAGTTTGTCATGAGACGTGAGGTTACAAGTAGCAAGTACAAAATACTCCAGAATTTAAGCGTTATGAATTTTTCCCAGTACACAATAGACACCTTAAAACTAGATTATTTTGGTATTCGCTCGAGTGTACCTCGTAAAAAAAAAACTAAAATGATGGCTATGACAGTGATGATAATGTGGTTTGTTGACGATCCAATTCATCAGTGCTACGCATAGAAAATTATGTTGATGTTTCTTGATTTTTTCTGTTGTTTAGATTCTGATTCTTCTGGTGAGTCCTCCATTAGGTACTATACATATATTTCGCTCTTCCTATTACCAATGTCAGAACACACATTTTACCACAATTTAAATTTTTAGTTGTTATAACTATGTTCATAATATAATTTTCGTTATTAGATTTAACTTTTCAATTTATTAAATAAATTCAATTATTTGTTATTGACATGTGTTAGTACAGTTGCATATTTTAATTTCATTGTTATTTAATTGTAACAATTTATTTATTGTTGCATAAATGTTCTGTTGGAGGAGAGTAACTTCTGCAGTCTTCAATTAATGATTTGTTTTCGCTATTCGAGTTACAAGGACCTGCACCATAGTAATGAACAATGAATGTTTAATAAAATTACCAATATTTTCGTAGAATTTTTTTTGGGCAACAAGAATCAGAACCATCCTTAAATCAAATACACTTAAAAAAAAGTAATGTGAAAACTAACAATATTTTTTTGAGATTTTCATAGCATAAATGTAATTAGTTTCAGTTAAAAGTTACTGAAACTTAATTGAAACTGTGTTGCCATGTTTGTTACTGAAAACAGTAACTGTGGCCGCCTTCCGTTTTTCACTGATTTCACTGATATCACTGACAGTTCGCCAGTGTCCGTGAACAATAAGGGAACAGCGTCAGTAATCAGCAAAATATTTTCACTGTCAGTAAATAGATAATATCGGAACATTAAATCAGTAAACATTATTGCAATGTACGTTGCCTAGCAACCACATCTCTGGCATATCTGTGTTGCGTTCTTGCGATAAACTGTCGTGTTTATTTTGTTCGCTGTATAAATTGTATTTACTTTAATAATAAAGTTGGTATATTTTTAGCATATTGATACATCTAGCACGACTTACGACTGATACTGGTTTCTTCGTTTTTTCACGACGCAACTTATACATTGTGTGTATTTGAGGTTTGGGAAGCTGTATCCATTATTTTTAAATGCATAAACAGGGTACGATTCAACCTCTAAACATTATTTAGTCTTTGCAAACTGCACGACGAATGCTTCTGTAACTATAAACAGACGTTAAATAAACGTATATAAATTAATAGATACCCGCTTTGGCCCTTATATATTAAAAAAGACTCGTCCTATAATTAGATAACTTCAACTTTTGAATTTCCGCCAAAAATATTGGTTTACTGACAACACTGATGCTCTGAAGCGCCAGTAAAATCGGTAATCTCAGTAAACGGATGTAGCCTCGCACAGGGTATCGTCGTCAACCGACCATCAGTGACTATCAGTGCCGTCAGCAATTTCGGAACTATAGCTGACATTACTGAAAACACTGGCCAGTGAAATCAGTGAATAACGGAAGGCGGCCTGTATAAGTAATTCCCAGTCCCGTTGAATATGACAAATGCATGTGATACTCAAGAAGGAGAAGGTTACATCTGTCAAAAAAGTTGTCCAAAACCACATAAAAAAAGTCAATCTGACAGCAATGACATGGCACGACAGGCATGAAGTTTACTTTTGTTTACAGCATTGTGTGATGACAACATCACAGAAAGAGAGATAAACCCATCACAAACAGGCAGAACTTTTGTAAAGCCCTCATGGATTACTGATTATAATGAGAACACAGGAGCTGTTGATAGTAATTGCTTAGTTTATGAGTATATTTTTTAAAATGAAAACCTCTAATTTCATGTATGGGTCTCACTCTACTTCTGCATTCTCTAACATTGGTCGTACCTGTACACATTTCCTTCATTGCACTAACTCCCTTCAATACCTTTCTGAGCACTCCTAGAGCCCTTTTCCCTTCTGTAACTACTTTCACCACCGAAGTCACCCTGCGACAGTATCTGTAGGTACTTGTATTCTGAAGCTTTCTCTCTCTCCTGCCCTTCCCATCTGTATATGCCCGTATTTCTAACTTTTTTCCTTGTAAAACTAACATTCTTTATCTTTCTCACATTTATTTTCATATTTCACTTATCTGTTTTTTGTTACTGTAATAAGAACAATTGTACCAAATCTACTTGAGTTGTACGCCACAAAACCTGCCACTCACCAGATAGCCAGCTGCACCGGCAAGTTGCGTGCAAAAAAAAAGTTTCTATTACAATGTGCCTCAACTAGTAAACAAAATTTGATTTAAGAAAATTACTACATTGGACTGCTGAATATATTAGTAGAATGAATGATTAGAGAAGTATCACTTTTCCTAACCTATTTTTAAAATTCTTAAAAATTGTTTTGTACATTACCTTACATGTTATGATTTTTTAACTGAACAGTTGAAAAATTAGTTGTATTTATTTAAAAAATATACTACACCTAGCTCATAAACAGTTTACATGGTAATTCAAATTGAAGGATAACAGATCCTTATTTCGCAGAATAGCACAAGCAGCCTCAAAAACCTTGGTCTGATAGTTTACTGCTGCAATATACGCTTGGCAATAACGTATGTTACGTAGCTGAATGTTTTTACATAATTTCTGGTATTACTCTCACAGGCAGCAACTGTCTTATTTTTTTTTGCCCCCCAGTTGTGCCAGTTACACATTTTCAGAAGATAGAGTAAGCATGCCAAGATGAAACACATAGTGAAATAAAATTTTTATTACATGATTTATGATGCACATATTTTACTTGTACCATAATAAAGTAGTTTTAAGTTATGATAACCTATACTTTACTCAACCTTTGTTCTCGTTACTATAACTTGTACAGAAAATCTAACTTGTCATTGTAGTGGGATGAACAGGGTTGTAACCCTAAACATTTTACAGTATCTGAGCAATTCCTATACCTGACCCTTTGTATTGGTAAAAACCAGATGAGAAAGTTTATATAAAAAACACCACATAATAGCTATATTAGTGAACCTATTTTATAATATTGTTACAAGTTTGAGGAGCACAAACTTTTCAATGTGGGTAATTCCCATGAGTTCTTTTGGGATAGAGGTCTTATAATTATAAATAAAAGAGTTAAATCAAGTACTGGATTTAATAGCTCACAAAGCTATGAAATACACAAAACAGTAATCAAATATAACTCTCACAACACAATTAATTACGCACACAATTAGTATTGTTCCACAGAATGTTAATTAACTTAGAAAATTAAAGCACTAGAAAAGTCTACCATCAATTAATTAAACACTATAAATCACAATCAAATTCAGTCATATATCCAATCAACAGTATTTCTAACAATC
>PNEQ01134993.1:0-51621 GCA_003012365.1 Medauroidea extradentata
CCGATCACCACTACCCCCACCATACCGATCACCACTACCCCCACCATACCGATCACCATACCGATCACCACTACCACCACCATCCCGATCACCACTACCCCCACCATCCCGATTACCACTACCACCATCCCAATCACCGCTACTACAACCACCATCTCAATCACTACTACCACCTCCATCCCAATAACCGTTACTACTACCACCATCCCAATCAACACTACCCCCACCATCCCGATCACCACTACCACCATCTCAATCACAGCTACTACAACCACCATCTCAATCACAGCTACTACAACCACAATCTCAATCACAGCTACTACAACCACCATCTCAATCACTACTACCACCTCCATCCCAATAACCGTTACTACTACCACCATCCCAATCAACACTACCACCAAAATCCCAATCAATGCTACCACCATCATCCCAAGCCCCACCACTTCCACCACCACCATAACAACCTTGCCCATTAAACACACTCATCAGAAGAAAGTGGCAACACTATTCTACATCTGAAGGTATTATCTTTTGCAATTACCTTCTTGATCGTTTGTTTGCATAGCAATGTAGCAACGTGTTTATTTTTTTCAGTGGCTTGTTTTACTACAGTTGTATTTTTATTTTTATTTTACAATCATGGAGATTGTACACGTAGTTGGAATGTAAGTTTTAGGAAATGATGCTTCGCGAATGCGATACCTGGCTGAAACAAATAAATTTTCTGACATGCATGCTGCATCAACAAATACACTGCATTACGCACTGTTTACGCAGTGCTAAAAATTTGGTGTAGATAGTTTACTGAGCACTGTTGACTAAACACAGCTAAATTAATAAAAAATAGTACTCTACCCATACTGTGTGTGTATATAGACAATGGATGCAAAATTTATGTGATTCAGGGATCTCTAAATTTACCACAGAATTGTGTACAAGGGTTTTGAAGATGTTACTTTAAATGTAAACAGTAAAATTCTTTATTATTTAACAAATAATAACTTTCGTATTTTCAATGTTCGACAAGAGAACTATCAGAGTATCATATGCTTTCATAACTGTTAAAGTGATAAATCAGGATTATTCATATTACGCGAACAAGAGCAAACTTAATGTCGTGTCTAGGATGTGGAATGGCATAACACACCAATTTTAACATAAAGAAGCTAGACAAATCACAGTCCAGTTTACCAATACAAGATACTTTTTAACTGTACAGAATAACTCCAACTATCCGAACAGCGCCTATTCGAATTACTTTCAGAAAAAATAAATTTTAATGGAAATTTACATACTCATGTACTACGATACTTAAAATAATAATCTGTCGATGCGCACTATTGTCCCTCCGTGAAGATAGCGCCGGCGCAGTGCGAACATTATTGGGATGATGAGGCACACTCATAGTGCAGATCTATTAAGTATTTTGGATACACTGTCGTCCGTCGCCGGCCGGCCTAGTACACATGTCACTGTTTTGATTCGTCAGTCAGTGTATCGTTAACCTGCTACTGTAAAGGTCCTTTTGGCACTGTTGTGTTGTTTTGTTTGTGAGTCTGTTACGTCGTTCACCATGGCATCTAAAAGAAAATGTGTTGTTATTGTTAGCAAATAAAATAAAAATTATAGAGCAATCGGATAAAGGAGTTATGGGCAAACAGTTAGCTGAGATGTACAGTGTTGGACAAGCAACTATTTCAGGCATTAAAAGAAGCAAACCGAAACTTTTAAACGTCATGTCAGTTCTTGAAACGTAGAGGAAGTTCAAGAAATTCAACTAAGGCAGCAACAAACAAAGATTTGGAAGATGCCATTTTCAAGTGGTTTTTGCAGTAATGTTCTATGGGAAACACAATTTCGGGTCCGATTATTTGTGAAAAAGCTAAGATCATAGCACAGAAGCTTAGTTAGTCATCATTTGAAGTATGTAATGGCTGGCTAAGAAATTTCAAGTTCAAGCACAGTGTCTGTGAATTAGATTTAAGTCATCAGCTGACTCCAAAGCTGCAGAAGCTATTTTGAAAAAAAAAATTTAAAGGTTGCAGCAGACCCCTACGATCCTGGGTTTTTGTACAATGCCAATGAACCCGGTCTTGTTTGGGAAGCTCTGCCTAAAACCACTTTAGCTTCTAAAAGTGATGTAGTGCTCCAAGAAATTAAGTTAGTAAAGACTGTACTTTGCAACTGTGCGAACTCTATGGGAAGTCATAAAATACCCTTTCTGTTTGTAGGGAAGTCAAATAGTGCATGAACATTAAAAATGTGAAAAATATTCCCCTCTTTTATAAAAACCAACCCAAGTCTTAGATGACTGCAACATTGTTAACCAGGTGGTAGGACGAAATTATCATCCCTGAAGTGAAAAAGCACCAAAAATATCTTGAAAAAAAAAAAGAAGTAAAGTGCTTTTGATTGTTGATAATGCACAAACTCATCCCACCGAAGAATTACTGAAAAGAGGGAATGACCAATTTAAACTATATTTTACAGCCAAACATTACAAGCTTTTTGCAACCAATGGAAGTCTGTTATCGAAACCATAAAACGCCATTACAGAAGGCAAGTTTTACAGATACGATTGGTAGATAGCGAAGACGAAGAAATTCTGTTGGCTAAACACAAAAATTATTAATTTGAAAGAATGTGCTTACATGGTGGCGGAAGCTTGGGTCTTGGTTAAGGCTCGGTTTTAGTAGCTATATTGAAATTAATAATTAACTTTTCACTTTTTTTTTTGGAATTCTATGAAAAAAAATTTAAATCGGCGACTATACCGCAAATTCTATTAACCTTGAGCTACAACACAAGCATGGCAATAGAGCTAGTAACGTATAGTTAGTTGGGTCGCAATTTGTCGGGCAAATTATTAATGTAAAAAACTTTGCAACACACATTGCGGCGTAATTACATGTTAACAGCTAAATCGAAAAGTCTGCAATGTAGCGAAATTTAAATAGAATTTGAGGTATAATCGCGTATTTAACATTTTTTCTTCTTAGAATATTATTAAAGCGAAAACTAATAAAATTCAATATGGCGACAGAAAACGAGCTCTAAGATAGTCACATTAAGACATGCATGGAATAAGTTGAAAAGCTTATCAACTGAAGAAGAGAAGAAAAATGAGAAAAATGAAAAATAAACTCAAGAAAATAAAGGGAAGAAACAGGGGAAGATGAGGATGACCTGTCTCTTGAAGAATTAAGAAACATTCTTTTGAGAGTTCCTGTATGTTCAGAAGTTAGTGCTGAATATGTAGGAGAGTGGTTGGTGTGTAATTCGTCAGACCCTGGGTTTCAAATTCTAAATTATGATTAACTTAAAGTGTGAGAGAAGAAAGTGTCGAGCAAGAAGATAACCTTAAGGTCGAAGTTGAACCATCTGCTAGTTAAGTGTTTGCCGGCCTTGAAATTGTGTTGAAGTGGATGGAGTATCGTACCAAATTTGTGACCACATGCATCTTCTCACTGTCAAGTGGTGCGCGACTTGGCTGTCCGAAAACCTATCAAGACAGTCAAACAGCTTACTTTGACCGAAAAATTCAGCAAACGATGACTAATATACTATGTACTAATTACAGCACTTTTAAGTAAGTACGCTTATTTACTAATGTACAGCACTTTTAATTAAATACGCTAAATAGTAACATATGAAAAGTGTTCCCTTTTCATTTAATACATTATAAATGCATACAGTACCTAAAATTAAGTTCATTTTCTTTAAAATGCATAGAACATGTACCCTTATGTTGAAAAAATACAATTATACGAATTTTTTACCATCCGAATGGGGTCCGGTCCCAATTGATTCGGATAGTTGGAGTTCTACTGTATTTGAATCTTGTGAACTGAAGCATATACATCCAGTTAGATTCAAAAATGTGAGGAACAACAAAAATTTTTTATTTGTTTTTTATGTAGAGCATATGGGGACACAACTTTATTGACTTTGAATTCTCTTCTATTTCTAAATGTATGTTAAAATAAATTAAGTTTTGCAATTTACCTTGAAGGACAACTAACGAAGGAAGGTTGCGAAGACGAAAATACTTTTTACTGTAAATTATAAATGCGATTCAGTAGTACACTACTACTTGGTGAACTGTAAGCATTAACTTTTTAAGCACAAGGTGTTTGTCATTCAAGAAAGGTGTAAAGCTTTTGTGTTAAATGCTTCGGCATTTGAGAGCATCAACAAATATTTTAAAATCTTCTACCGGTATTTTTCCATGCGGTGTTTACAAGGTATGCCAGTAAACTTGTATTCAACACACAGCTTTTAATTGAAATATTGTCTGGTGCTAAAAATAACTGCAGTGCCATCACAGACATATTTGTTTGTGTGACATATTAGAGAAGCATAATTAATTTTCATTATTTTGCCTTTAATACCACTAATATTAGTTCACATGACAGTACGTTAATTTATTTTTATTTCGCAAATTGCCACCGTGGATATTTCCTATCGGCAGCATTAAAAATATAGCATTTATTGCATTAGTCATGAATTTTTTGTAGCTTCAAAAAATTCTGCAACATGTTGACTGTATTGTGGACAAATCAACAATATATATATATATACAAGTAGGCTATACACAGTCATCAGATATTCAGTACAAGCTCACTTTAGGCAGCATTGATGCTGATTTGCTGTATAGCGACACAAAATAAGCTATGATATCTGGGTTCAAATATTTTTCGGTGCTGTCAACAATTTTATCACAATATTTGAAATACAATGAAAACAACTATTTTAATCTCGAAATTTTTTTCGGCTGCATCATTGGCTAATACCAAATCAGTTATAACCAATATTATCCAAACAGAGCAAAATTAAATGGTATGGACATACAAAACTTAAGTTCCCTGATCTCTGCGCATTAATGCAAAACTTCTGGCAACAACTGCATAACAATACATTACATCAATGCAAAATTGTGACCTACATAAGATATTGCGAAAATTGACAAACTAGCTTGGTGGCGGAAGAAAAGGAAATCGCTTTGTGAAGCTACTTTGCTGTTTGTTTAAGAATACACCTGTTGGTAACTTGCTTTCATTTCGTAAGAAACAATTGGCAAAAAAATAAACTCAAAACTTAAGACAGTTCATTTGTGCTCCTGAGATGACAAATATTTCCAAATAATGTATTTCCTTAATTACACGTTATAAAAATATACAGCCACATTTTGTGTTTCTATTAATATCTCGTGGTTTATTCACCCACATAAAATTGTTACAGAGCTAATAAAAAAATTGCAAAATGTAACATCGCCTAATGCACGGACCACAAAACATAAACAGTATTAAATAATGGACATGTATTTTATGTTACAAGCCTTAGATAATATTTAACACGTTAGTTGGTACTCATCGACATGTTGATCTATGACAGGAACAAGCTGAAAAGCTTACATCGAGTACAAAGAGAAATGCTGCTACCCTCGAATGATTACTAGCTGCCCAATTGCAACACACTGCTGAAATCAAGGAAAATTCAGCAGTGTTGCAGGTATATCTTACGAAGACGACAGAACAGCAACATAAAGTAATATATGCCATAAATGGTTTGGAGGATGCTGTGTTGGCATCCATCAGGAAGTATTCTCCCCATCGTGATCGTCGCAACACTAAATCATTTAATATATCAGAACTTTCTTAAGGGCTGCTAGTATAATAGGTTTTCTCACTTATTTTGCTTAAATTTTAAGTCCAAATATTTTTTTCTTAAAACATTACCTTATAAATATACATTAAAATGATTTACATTCTTACTTCCTGCTTGTGTTATAATTTTAATTTGGGATACTATATTTAACCTCTTACTTCCCAGCGGGTCTAATTTGACCCTTACCAGTCAAAAAACATTTTATGTTATATTCGGAACGTTAACGACCATTAAACCCCAATGGGTCGAATTCGGAACACACTATGTGCGCGACTCTGGCTTGTTCTGCTATCTAGCGGCCGCGCGTGAACTACATGCTAGTCGGCAAGTTGAGTGCGAGCTGCTTCCGTCCATTGTAACATTTCACAGTAAATAAAGATTTTTGTGCATGCTTCAAGGTAAGTTGTGACTTTAAAAAAATCAAAGCAGTGTTTTGTATACCACTAAAATGTATAACTAAAGTAATAACCTTAAAAAGTGTGTTTAAAAACTTACACGTGGACAAAAATGGTATGTGCCATTTTTGACCCACTGGGCATCAAGGGAAAAATATGTGTATGGGTCAGAAATGTCCCATTGGGCAGTAACTAATGCAACACTTTGTTTTTGGTGTACGTAATTATTCTAAAAATGTAACATTAGCTTTAAAATACAGTTCAAGCAGAACATTTATTGCATTTTATGATTATGAATATTATGAACTGTCATTTTCTGTGTTTCATTAATTAAAATAATTTTTTTAGATGGAAAGATTACGAAAAATTTAACTGGTTATATGTATTTGTTTTTATTTTTTTTTATAGATGTAAAGGTTACGAAAACTGAACAGGAGAGCTGTTTTGATTCCTCCTGAATACAGTGAGGACAGCTGTGTTGATGACACGGACGAAGATCCCGATAACCCAGATGCTGGTGCTGGACCAAGATCTTCAAGGCCTAGGAATTCATTGGTTGACGGTAAGTAATGTAGAAATATATTCTTCAGGGGAAAGTCACATAAAAGTAATAAAATAATACCTAATTCTTTTACACACTGCTAAATATTTTTTCAGATAACCTAAGTTCCTCATCTGAAGCCGATAACGAATCTTGTGCACCTGATGTATATCTGCATGAATCTACAGCAACTGCTTCTACATCGGTTGCTTCTAGTTCCGGCAAGAAGTCTGCTGACAAAAAGGTAAAAGAAAAAGTGAAATATGAATGGAAAAGTATAGAACTTTCCACAAGTGAAAAACCTATTCCCATATGGGATGTAAATTCCGAATGCCATGTACTCATGGATCCCATTCAGTATTTCATCAGACATTTTTTTGACGATAAGGTGATAGCTATTATTGTAGAGCAATCAAATCTTTTCAGTGTACAAAAAAATGTAAACAAACCATTAAATACAGATGCTATGGAAGTGGAACAATTTATAGGAACATGTGTTTACATGGGTGCCTATGGTTTACCACGGACAAGAATGTACTGGTCATCACAATCGCGAATCGAAAAAGTGGCAGATGTAATGTCGAGAAATAGATGGGAGGAAATAAAATCAAACCATCATTTCAATGACAATACTTCACAACCCTCCTGTGCAGACCCAGAAAGAGACCGTCTTTTCAAGATCCGACCACTTGTTGACGGTCTCGTAAATAAGTTCAAAGCTATTCCCATTGAGGATCATAAGCTTAGTGTTGACGAGCAAATTGTTCCCTTCAAGGGTAAGTCAACTCTCAAGCAATATAACCCCCAAAAGCCTTACAAATGGGGCTACAAAAATTTTGTACTGACTGATAGCAAAGGTTTAGTACATAATTTTTAAATATACACAGGGCGCATGAAACCCCCAGAAACACTTGCCGATATTGGAGCTAGTGGTAATGCTGTTTTACGATTAGTTGAAAGTATTCCACGAGATAAAAAATATTTGTTGTATTTTGACAACTGGTATTCTTCTCCTGCGCTGTTTGTTGAGCTTGTGAAAATTGGCATACAATCTCTGGGAACAATAAGACTGTGCAGATTTCCTGGTTTGGTGTTTACATCAGATAAAGAAATGACACAAAAAGGAAGAGGGACATTTGAAGAGAAGGCCACTATTATTGATAGGGTTGAAATCCGTGCCATTAAATGGATTGATAACAAATCTGTACATTTAGCAACAACTTTTGATAGTGCAGCACCTGCATCATTTGTAGAACAGTATGACAAAAAACAAAAATGTCACATTGAAATTGAATGTCCTCATGCCATAGCTACATACAACCACTTCATGGGTGGCGTTGACCTGCTCGATGGTCTGATTTCTTATTACAGGACAGGAATACGATCAAAAAAGTACTACCTGAGATTTTTTTTTCATTTCATTGATATGGCTTGCGTTGCTGCATGGCGAACGTATGTAAGGGATTGCACCTCCCAAGGAGTTCCCAGGAAGGCAATGTTAGACTTGCTAGCTTTCAAATTTGACATTGCACAATCTCTTTGTCTTCAAGGAAAAGACTTGCGTAAAAGGGGCAGACCTACAGTATCAGCAACTAGTACAGACAGAGCACACGAAATCAAAAAGGAGCGAGGCCCAACGAAAGCGATACCAGTTCCAAGTGTATGCCGGGATAGCTCTGGACACTGGCCAATTGTAACTGATGAACGTTTGCGATGCAAGCATCCTATGTGTAAGCTGAAGAGTCAGATCAGATGTGTGAAGTGTTCTGTGAACCTTTGTCTGAACAAGAACAAAAATTGTTTTGTAGACTTTCATATGTGAAACTACTTTGTGAATGTAGAACTATTCTGTGGACTTATGTACATATGCAAAACTATTTTTTACGTAATGAATTTCACAGTTTTGTGTATTTTTATGTGAATTATTATTTTGTGGCATTTCAAATGTAAATTTGTTTTGTAGATTATTTTGTGTAAATTGTTAAGAGAATTTTTTATAAAAGATGTTTCATATATTTTGACTTGTAAAATGATTTAGTTCATTTTCATAGAACCTACTAGAAGTACTAAAACCATGTTGTAGTTGTAAACTTAGTCATTTGTTCATTTTATCATTTATTTTTGTGTTCCTAGCTTTTTCATACAAAAAAAATACATTATTTGTGCTTCTGCAAATTAAAAAAACAGTTTCTTAACAGGTTACCCTAAAACCCCAGTGTGCCAAATTTGACCCATTGTTATATTTCATAGAAAAAAATTAAGATTTTGAATTTGTTAAATTTTTTGGTTGTTAAGAATAATTTCACAGGGATGTAAACACTGTCACATATTTTTTAGAAAGCTTTTATAACGGTCAGGGAAGAAAGAGGTTAAAAGGGAGTAACATTTACCTTTATAATTCTTTGTATGAAAATACATTTCCTAGATGTGTTCAACTAAAAGAATCAGGACTGTCACATATTAACAATAATGACGCTGAACAACTGCGCCCTTACATCCCGCCAGAGATTCGACGCCATAGAAACATTCATGCGGCAACATGCAGTCGATATACTGTTTACACAAGAAGTAGCACAGCGCCAGATACCTGGTTTCTCACTAAGAAATGTACACACTAATGTCGGCAATCATGGCCGTCGAACTGCCCTTGTTTTCCGCACAGGAATCGAACCGACAGAATTCAGATGCCATCCTTCTGGAAGAATTATTACTTGTCGTGTGGGAGATGTCGTCCTTATAAAAGTGTATGCGCCCTCTGGAAATCAGACTAGAGCTGAACGACACCAATTTTTCGCTCACGATATCTTACCGTTTATTTTACCAACTTGTACTAGGTATATCCTAGGAGGCGACTTAAAGTGCATCTCACGCCCCGAAGATCATTAAGGTGGCCCTTACTCCTTTACTGTCGATCAGCTCATTACACAGCTCGGACTGTCTGATGTTGCTCCGTTGTTGAATGTCCCATTTCCATATTATACACACGTTACGCCTCACAGCAAAACACAACTTGATAGATTTTACATCATCAGTCGATCTGCCGACAAGTTACACCACTACGATGTGCTGCCAGTGCATTTCAGCGATCATTTTGCTGTGTTATTTATGTATCAACAGTTTGCATCAGTAACACGTCATGGGTATGGATTCTGGTGCTTAAATACCATGTTACTAACCCATGATGTAGTAAAACCAGACATTTGCAACAGTTGGATGCAGTGGTGCAATAGAAACACAATTTCCCTTTCCCGTCCCTATGGTGGGAAAATTGCATAAAACCAAACGTACGCAGTCTCTTTATAAAACATGCCTTTCGGCAGGTTCAAGAAAAACTAAGACCCGAAACTGTACTCCGGTAGCTACAAATACGAGCTACTAGAAGAGAGGATGTGATTATACCTTCGCGCAGTTTTACACAAAAGTTCCTGGACCTGGACGCCAAACAGTTACAATTCCGTAATATAATATTACGAAGCAGAAGTGTAATGGAATGAAGAAAAATTTAGTCTTTTTGCACTTGTAAAGAAACAACAATAAATCCGACAGCGGAGTATTATAACAGTACAGGATAAAGAAAGAATAATATATAACGACCAGGGTAATATGTCTCGCATAGTTACAGAACATTTCACTACACTGTATGCAAGACAATACACGAACCCTTAATACTTGCCGGCAGTGTTACAGGACTGTGACACGCAAGTAGATCCGCGTGATGCAGGTGCATTTTACCAAATATGTAGCGATGAAGAAATATCAAACACTGTCTTACGGCTGCCCTCCCAACATTCACCTGACCCAGACGGCATTCCGTACGAGTTTTATAAAATGCTGTAAGGAATTGGTGTTTTCACGAGTCTAATATTTCATTTCATGGTGCTTTTCTTGTCGGTTGTGGAATTGTAGTGTTTTCATACTATATTGGAGTGTTGCAAACAGTGTTTAGTCTAGTAGTGATGGTGTTTTATGTTAAAATCAAAGTATGTAATGTTTGGTGAGGTGAATCTTAGAGCGTACACTCTAAGAATTTACCATTATTCGATTTGTGAGTGAATTTAATAAGTTATGCAGTAGTAGAAAGTAGGCTAGGAATGTGGCATTGGTTGGTTTATGTCGTTTTTATAATATAAGGTGTGTATTGAAATTGCGATGTGAGGTAGGTGAGGCGGAAGGTTATATGTAATCAATAGACTGCAATATATAATTCAAGCAGTGGGTAATGTATTCAGATTGTTTTCGATGGTTAGTGTACTGACAACCTCGATGAGTAGATTACTTACAATCCAGGTAACAGAAACTTTCATTCGCCTCACCTGTCCCCTCACCTATTCAGACAGCTGACAACCCTCGAAATTGAACATTTCTTCTTCGCCTCACCTCGCCACACCTTACGCCTCACCTCGCCACACCTTACGCCTCACCTCGCCACACCTTTCGCCACACCCTTGCATCGATGACTGACAACCCAGGAAATAGAAACTTTTATTCGCCTCACTTCCCCTTACCTCTCGCCCCACCCTTGTGTAGATGACTTGACAACCAAACACATTTAATATTTCTTCTTCACCTCTCCTCGCCCGGGTTTAGTTTCAATAAATTGTACACCACAAATACCATGCATACGATATAAATCCCAGACTCTATTACATTATTGGCAGTGATATTTTGAATATTGTTTTCGTCACTGTCACGCAGCATTGCCTATGTAGTTTATTAACTCTTCTTTGTTGTGGTTGTGTTCAGTATAGTAAACGTGGTAGAGGTCCACGCATTCGTGGCGGACGCCAGGGAAGAGGACGGGGTACACGTGGTGGCAGAGGTGGTGTTGTTGGAGGTGGAAGAGGTAAAGAAGCTATTCAATTTCCGAATGAAGAATTGAGTGCAATGCAAGGACAGGAAATTGGTATAAGAAGGAAGAAAATAGCATGTTTCTTTGTCACAGTGTTCGTGCAGGTGTGGCATCCTGATGTTAGGAGTGAATTTATTAGCAGATTCACCCAACAATATATTCAGGAATACGCTGTGTCTCTTGAGAAGTTCAGCACCGGCCAAGTTGCAGAGTCAGGCTTTCATATTCATTCGTACATCAGTTTCAAGGAAGAGCACAAAATGTTTTTTGATGAGATGCACGAATATGTCCGGGGTTTGGTCCGTGAATGAGTCCACATTGATGTGCAAGCGTGCAAGTCTCTTCGGAATGTGTTGAAGTATCTTTCCAAGGAAGACGAGAATGTGTACTTCAAGAACATATGTGAACAAATCTTCCACTTCGCATATAGAAGTAGGAAACGGGCGAGGAACACGGATATATTTTCTTATTCGGATCATATTGTACTACAGCGCCCCAAATAAGTTAATATCTTGAAGAAATTGCATTATGAGACTTTGGCGAAGAAACATGGTAGTCGTTTGCTGGAATCAATCCACATTTCTCCTGTTGGTTGGCTATTGAATATTTGCCCTGGTATAACGATAACGTTCGGTGTGACCCTAGCACGAAGCGACATCTTCTTTTGTATGTAGAGTTCGCTTCTGTTGGTATGAAGTTCATTGAAGATAAAATTTTCAAAAATTATCTTCATGATGTTTTCATGCTACCCAGCTTAAACAATTACTCTTTTGCTGAGATTAACAATACCTATCACAATTTCCTCTTGATGGATGCATTTAACATTGAGTATTGTACCATAATGCATGTTCTCAAGATTATATTACACTGTCAAGAGTTTGCCACAGATGTCAAGTTTGAAGGGTTGAAGGGAATTACATTCAATGGCCTCGTTATTATAGTATGTTATTGTAACTACCGTCCACTGTTTCCTAATTGCTTCAATTCAAGATTGATGTCTGTCGACTGTTGTAATTTACCTGCTCTAGGAGAAGACGTAGACTTTCACTTAAAAAGCGAAGTTGATGAAGACGAAACTTTTCAACGGGTCTTTGACGAGCAGTGGCAGTTAAATTCAACAATGCAAGATGTTTAACATGTCTTGTCAACAATACCTTTGATATATAAGTTGCGTGTCGGATTTATTTGTTTACAATTATGATTTCATATACAAATTGCACCAGTAACAAAGTGTCTTGTTCAGTAACATTTTTCTGTAGTTTTACCTTGGAGTTTTAAGCTTTTCGTTACTTTTTGATAACCTATACTATGGAAGTTCATACAAAAATTTTTTCGTTACAAACATTTATAACAGGAATCGCATTTAGTAATAAAGTTAATGTTCCGGTTTCTTCCTGTTCCTGATGTCTTCTTGTCATGTTGGCCTTGCGAGAAGGAAGAACTATGTAGTATGAAAGTACATTGAGTCCATTGTAGAGGAGTGTATGTACGTTCTCGTTGAATACCTTTTCGCGGAGAAGTTTTGTTCGCAACGTATTCTGCTACATAATGTACTATGAAAATATATAAACAGTAGCACACACACTAAGTGCATTGCTTTCTTTAAATAACGTAATATACGTAAATTGCTTTGTGCACAAACTCCTTTTAAAGTCGCCATTTACGTAATGAACGATGTCATAGAGTCGTATATATGATATGGTTCTTAATTTTGTTGCATTTCATTCTTTATAAAGTCACGGAAAGATGTATAATGTTGAAAATGAAAAACTTTTGAAAATTTTATCATGTTTCTCTGCGTTGTGTGTTTGTAAAATATATCATATTAGTTCGCGTTGTCTGCCAGTATCGTAATTTAACGCTATTTTTGCTAGTTTCCTCCTGGAACACGTTCATTTTACGGGAAGTACTGTTTTACTGTTGTTTGTGTGGCACGAGCAGGTGGTACTTTTGCTACAACTAGTAGCTGTTGCTGCTGTTGCTCGTCGAGGTGTTGCACAATTACCAGCTATAGAGGAAGTTAAGAAATAATAAATACTACCAGACTTGTAAGTTTTTACTACAGACATTTTCGCGTTTTATTACATTTTCATAGCACATCTCCTTCACCAGGTGAATGTTTGACTATCACGTGAGAAATATGGAGGGTAACGTAATGACAAATAGAAAAAAATTGTTACTTTGATCTTCCAAAGTAATTGATCACTTAATTATACGACTACTAGGAAGGCAGGGCTCATGGGTGGTCTTTTGCCGGAAGAATTTTCAGAACTAACAACATAGTTTTGTGGTATTGCCCGTTCGGTTTGTCACAAAGCAACTGCTTTTCTTTGTACTTCGATGCTAGTAAAAAGTAGTACTTCCTGTCGACTAAAAGAACCAATACTCTCCATGGTGGAATGTAATATGAATACCGTTATGTTATATAATCATTCTATTTTTATGACAATATCTTACTTAACAAGTCGTACAGATAGTTGTATTATAAATACAATCCTAATAAATACAAAATCAATATGTTTGTTGTTGTGTCGTGTAATAGTTTTTCTTACTCTAATTGCAATGAATTGAAATAGAGTAAATGTTTAAAATGCAGAAAACTTGTTTTTCTATTTATTAATGTTAAACAAGTACGTGCATGTTGGTGTGTTAATACTTGTTAATGGTAATAATCTTAGTGTACTTATTTTATTATATGTTACAGCCACCATGAATGCATGGAGTCGGCTGGTGCAAGATGTCGGAGGTAGTGGCAAAATTCCTTGGCATGTTCGTTTGCTCATGTGGAAGAGCTTCATGAAGTATACAAATTGTGGAAATTGCTGTAAATGTGTAATATTGTGATATGTAAGTTTTCTTTTTTTTTACTGTTAGTATTTTTGTAAGTATTCTATCTCCCTTTTTTATGTTTTTTCGTCTAATTTTTATTCAATTTATTATCTTCAAAGTTTTTTATGTTAGATATTTTGTAACCGTTACATTTAATTTATTAGCATAATTTTTCTTTCAATTTTGTGTTCTAAACGATGCTATATTGTTGATATACATTTCGTGTTAATTATTTCTTTTAAGTTTTTTTTTATATGCATCTCATTCAAGTAGTAGCTTTGTTTATGTGGTGTAAACCTCGCTGCATGTTTTTCGACTTTTACAACTTAACTGGAAAATCGTGTTTCTTTTTGCGGGAAGTTACTTTTTGTTAAAAATCCGTCATTATGTTCGCATTAAATACGTTACTTAATAGGTAGACAATATATTCCCGCTAAACACAGGAAAAATTCCAATAATTATTGTAATATATTACACTGTTATAATGTTTAACTTAGCATAATCGATCTCGTCTCTTTACCGGAAAATAAGAGTCCGCCATTTTATCTACAGTCAAAATACAACGTTCAATTGTGCTTCACCTCGGAGCATTGGAGATTTCTCTTTCTACCCTTCAATTTTTACTATATAGCTCGTTGACACGCATTACAACCAACTATATATGTGGGTGTAAAAGTTGTAGAAGGTACAACCCGCATAAACTAAGCTAATTTTAGGGAAAAAAATAGTATTCACGTATTACTGACATCGATGTATGTTCATTGTTTGTTTTATATTGTTGACCATATTCATATAACTTAACTTTTAATTTTCAATATATAACACTTATGTTTTTTTGATTTTTCACTTATACTTTCGATCATCCATGGAGTTGTGTGGTTGAAGATATCCTTGCTTGTTCGTTTGATCATCTGGAGGAGCTTCATTAAGTACACCGACCGTATCTGTGTCGTGTGTTTCATTTTTAGAAATGGTTACAATTTATATGTGATGGATGAGGTGTTGTAGGTTACAAATATATTTGGCTTAAAAACACGTTAAAGGCAAAGGTCTGTTTCCTAATTATTTAAATATTATAAATTATATTAATATAGATATTTGTATCTTACATTTTAATCTATTTGCTTGTCACTGTCTTTCGTACATATTTCGTAACTGATTTAGGCTGGTATTAATTTCATCCATTGGAATGGTTTGATACTTAACGTAAGTAGACTATTATAGTTCCTATTCGTTTAAATACACTTCATATTTGTACAAGTTAAATTATAACTGAAGGTATTATTTCCAATGTTTAAAAAGAATTATATTTATGTTTTCAATGGTATTTGTAGTCTTTGCCATCTCACTATTACATATTTTTTGCTATCGCTAATTTTGTAACTGTACTTACATGGATTCATGTTTACAATTATGTTTCAATTTTAACATTATTCATTTAATTAAGTTTTTAATTAATGTTCTTTTATCAGTTACTGACTGTTGAAGTCACCTGTTATGTTTCACAGTGTCACTCATTTTTGGAACATGACTGTCGTCATGTGTTTAATTTATTTTATAACCATGGACTGTATGTCTTTGGTGTAATTTTTTTTAAACATGGAACATTTACCATGTATTTTTATGACTTGTTTAATTAAACTCAAAAATTACGTGTCCCTCGTTTGGTTCCCTCGGCTGTGGATGGTCTAACGGTCTCCCATAAATTTTTATACATATCAGTTTTTGTAACTGTACTGACATGGGTTCATGTTAACAATTATGTTTACATTTTAACCTTTTTCATATAATTTAATGTCTAGTAACTTACTGTTGAAGTTTGTTGTTATGTCTTACATTGTCACTATTTTTTTCTACGTGACTATCGTCATGTTTTGCATTTCTGTTATCAGCCCCAAATGTATGTATTCAGTGTAATTTTTTTAAAACATAGAACATTGACCATGTATTTTTATGAGTTGTTGAATTAAAGTAAACAAATACCCGTTCCTCATTTGCGTCCCTCGGCTGTGGAAGTTCTAAGGGTGTCGTATCTACTGGAGCAAATCAAGCACCACATGAATAATTGGGTATAATGGAAGGACTTGAAATTGGTGTAAGAAGGAACAAAATAGCATGTTTCTTTGTCACAGTGTTCGTGCCGATGTGGCATCCTGATGTTAGGAGTGAATTTATTGGCAGATTCACCGAACAACATATTCAGGAATACGCTGTGTTTCTTGAGAAGTTCAGCACCGACCAAGTTGCACAGTCAGATTTTCATATTCATTCGTACATTATTATTAGACTTTGGCGAAGAAGCGTGGTAATCGTTTGCTGGAATCGATTCACACTTCTCGTGTTAGTTGTGCATTTAATATTTGACTATGGTGTAACGATTACGTTCGGTGTGACCGGAGCACAAAGCGACATCCTTTTCTGTAAGAAGAGTTCGCTTCTGTCGGCATTTTTGGGAGTTCTTGTTGAAAAGTATTGCACGGGTGTAAGAGGTAGGGGATGTGGGAGAGAAAATGTTGTATATGTTTTCTTTACAAATTAAGAAGGGGATATAATTGAAACACATTAAATTACATTACTATTAAGGATTTAGACGGTAGTATTTCAATGTGTCATAAAAGACATATTGAATCTTTTATAACAGTACCCTCTAGTTACATCTGTAGAACTATCAGTTTTTTACTCGTACCTGGTGTTTGCTGAACGTATCATTTACACTTTTTGAGGTTATGTCACTGTACTACAATTTGGTAAAGGAATTATTTACACTTTTTATGTTTATTTCACTACACTACTATAGGGTAAACGTCTCATGTACACTTTTTGAGGCTGTTTCGCCGTGCGTTACTACTCCTTCCTCGTCTTTGGTAAAGGTATCATTTACAGTTTTTCTGTTTATGCCACTGTACTACTATTGGGTAAAGATGTACACTTTTTGAGGCTGTTTCTCCGTGCGTTATTACTCGTTTCTGGTCTTTGTTAAAAGTATCACGTACACTTTTTATGTTTATTTCACTACACTACAATAGGGTAAACATATGTTACATAATTTTAGGCATATAAAAACACTCGCACCTTCCACACGAGAAAACACACTTGGCTGGGAAAACTTGAAGAAGACTCACAATTGCAGAAATATTATTTGAGTGTATTACATTAATTGCAATACCTAGCCAATAACAAGTAACTTAATCAAATTCGTTCGCAAATTTCAGCTTGAATAGATATTGAGACATACGGTAAAACACACTAAATGGCTCTGAAGAAATAAGCATAAAGTTATTAAAGTGTTTTCAAAGAACGCTCCCATCATTTAAATTTGTGTTTGGGTTCTTTTGTGACAAACAGTACACACTTAAACATCAGGACTGGCCAATACTCCCTTGAAAACACGTCACACGTGGATCATTATTTCAGTTTTTGATGTCCTCTTAAGTCCATTTATTACCTTCTGTATTATTAAAACATTTGTAGTAGAATTTGGAAATTGCTATAGTTGGTTTCAAGCTGAAGAAGTCTCACATTCCGGTTGTAGACAAAGCACAACTTAATCCTAACATAGCTAGGACTTGAGTCGTGTGTGGACTTATTTTACATTAGGTTCAAGCGGTTGTTATATACATACATCTTCAATATTTTTGTACGAGACGAGAAGTTCAGCAAATTAATGGTATCAGTAAACAGTTATTTTGACAAACAGTTCCATAAAATTCATGATTACATGTTCAATAAATCTTCATAAAGCGCAATTTATTATTTATAGGAGCCATTATTTTATTTAAGGGAAGATGGCAACAAATAAAATAAAATATGGGCTCCTCTCTTCATGGAAAACTCTAAAAAAGAACCTAGCAACTCAAAAGATCCAAGTACAGGCTAGCCGGGATTGGCTGCCAACACCAGCCAATCAGGAGGAAGCTTGCAGATGATTGGCCGAACAGCTCTTCCAATCAGAGAGCAACACATCAGAGACAGCTATATAAAGAGACCATACCATCCCAGTCGGTCTCAGTCTGATTCTGCATCGACCTAAAGATGGCAGCTGTAAGAACTGCCGAAACATTTTCTACGAAGCAGCACAAAACGCGGCTAACCCCCAAAAGCCAATAAAATTACGACAATGGCTGCAAAAGAATGCAATATATGCTGATGTTCTGATAGCTGTGAAGGAACTTTTTGCTCGAAATTTGGAAGGTTTCTCTTTAGACTGTGATGGTTCCCTTAACCCTCTTCGCAGCAAGGACTTTGTTTTATTAACAGAAATTCATAATCGTGAAACCAGTTCCAGTGGGGTTAAGAACCAATGAAATAAACAGAGAATCCTTTTACCACTGCGTATCAGATTCACTATCAATTTTATCATTGATGACTGATGAGAATTTATACAGTCATTGTGCTAAAAAACTTAATGCAGTTGATGACAAGCAAGATGAATTCGTACTAACAGACAATTGTCACAGTAATAGCTTCAAACGAAGTTCGCAATTCACTACAAAAAATGCAGATTTATGCATTCTAATCTTTCAAGATCTATTTGTGATTGTCAATCCTCTAGGATCTAGTAAGCAAGATTTCAAAATGTTGGGTGCTTATATCACGATTCAAAATCTATTGCCTTGGTGTAAGTCGAAGGTTGATGCTATCCAGCTCCTTACACTCTGTAAAAGTTCTCGCATCACAGACTTCGGATGAAACACATTTTTCAGTCGCCTGATCAAGGATCTACAAGCATTGGAAGAAAACGGAATCGTTAACATAGAAATACAAGGACTCACACAGTAGGTGATTACACAGATAATTTCACTTCATCCTAATACTTTTGTCGCTACTGCAACATTTCAAGGCCTTATTTCCACAGCGGAACTATGTTTGGGACCTTATAACTCAAAATTCCTACGATATGGCCTTGCAGGAAGTTCTTACAATTAATGCAACTAGTTTTGAGGAGGTAAAATGTAATTCTTAATTTAATAAACTAAACAAAATTCATGTGGTTGATAACACACCTCTTAGCCTGGCACGCGATATTTTTGAGGGAATTTCACAATATGATATTCCACTCGCACTGCAGAAATTAGAAACAGAAGGAATTTGCACTATTGAATCACTTAACAGAAAACGTCAGGCAATCAAATTCAACGATATGAATAACAAACTAGCAAAGATGTCGGTTAACGATGATAAATTAGGGGTCCATATTGTTCAAACATGGACTTTAATAAGAATGTTACCATTACTTATTGGAAACAATCATCTGCCTGGAAACTCCTCCTTTTATTGGTTCAAATAGCACTAATTACATGTTCTCTCAGGTTAACTTTCCAAACAATTCCTCTGCTTAAGGAGCTTATCAGAATATATTCTGTTAAGAATATACCTTTTTCCAGATGTCCCACCCCATCAAAAAATCAATATATTTGTGCTACTACACAATGCTAATGATAAAATATGGCCCTTAATATGTTTGAGCATTAAGCGCTTTGTGTGTAAGCGCATATATTTTAACTAATGTCAATGCTCTTCCAAAAAACAAAAAAAAATTTCACAAAAAATTAACCATCAAACATCAGTTGCTACAAGCTGCATATTTACAAACAGGGATGTTTCATGACCAACATCACATGTTAGATGGTTCAAAACGGAATCGTTATTTATTCAGTGATGCTATAATTGAAGCTGTGCAGAAGGCTGGGTTATGCCACACTAATGATTCTATTGGCAAAAAATGTTTGGATTCGGAAACAACTATGAAGAGTCTGAGGCCATTGTATTATAACCAAGATTGGTTTTAAATATAATAATAATACAGGCTATAATATTAAACGATAAGCATATGTATCTGGTTGATAGAAGTGTTGCACTGCACCTAATTAATTCTTTGGGTACCATAGATTAGAAGAAATGAAATGGTGAATGCTAACAATAAAGAACTATAAGACAATGAACCATATACTATTTACAAGTGCTAAAGCTTCTCACTTATTACTTTGAAATACTTGACAAGTTAGATTTCAACTATGTGAATTATCTTTAATTGATTATTTTGATAATACATACTAAGAATTTTTTCCAGATGGATAATACACTGCAATTCATTAAAGATATAGTACCGGACATAAATGAAGAAGATTTAACACTGAAGCTGATAGATGTTGAAGTGAAATACAATTCCAACTTGGAATACGTAAATTTTGCAAATCACTTTGTGACCCCTTTGAAACTCATTGAAGCACTAAAATTACAAAGGGCAATGCAGGGAAAGCAGGCTCACACTAGTTGTAGTCAAGAATATTTATGTTCACCAACTTCTTCCACTAATCCACAACTTTAAAATAATGTAACGCTTCGGATTAATCAGAAATGGTGCAATTTCAAGATTATGTATGAGAAATTCCCTGCATGTCTACTGAGAATAATGAAAGAGAAGAAAAACAGGACAACTCAAGCTTAATAAATGAAGCTGTTAATGGGCTTAAGGGCATTCAAGTGGGGAAAAATTCATAATTTTATATTTGTATAAAATAGTGTTAGTTTTGTAGACATTACTTAAGAGTACATTAACATCTAACGGGAAAAAATTAGCTCATCTAGTTTTCCCGTAGTGCCACTTCAAAGTCAAAATTTGCATATTTTTACTTCATACAAAACTTGAAAACCAGTAAATATAATGAAATGGAAAAAATCTCATCAAAACTACACGTCACCGTCTACGGCTTGAAGCATATACAAACACATTATAAAATATTTCTGTGTTTAAAATAAATTTCTAAAAGTACCAAAAAAATTTTAAATTTTGAAAATTTTTATTTAACATAAACATTTTTTGTAACGGGTTTAAAATGCTACAGGCCATAGACAGTAACGCGTAGTTTTGATATGATTTTTTCCATTTCATTATGTTAACTGGTTTTCAAGTTTTGTATGAAGTAAAAATACGCAAATTTTGACTTTGAAGTGCCATTACGGGAAAACTAGATGAGCTAAATTTTTTCCGTTAGAGGTATATGTACTCTCAAGTAATGTGTACAAAACTAACACTATTTCATACAAGTATAAAATTATGTTTTTTCCCCACTTGAACAACCTTAAGTAATGAGGTCAAGGCGATAACTACCTCTCCAGGAGTGACATTTTGTACAATGATTGCTCAGAATATTGTTCGAGACTACCCAGAAACTTTCGGATTGTATTTGGAAGATGGCGAACTTGTAGTTGGTGGTCATCGTGTACTACAGAGGAAGTTGGAAGATAGGTTCCGAAATTTAAATCGAGGGATCAAAACGAGACGAAGTTTGTCACTGGAAGAGTATCCAACTAAAACGAAAAACATTAGCACTCCAACTAAAAAGGATATGTAGGGTTGCGTCCGATTTTTGCTAAGTATACCCCGTGACGAAACACAAGCCAGACAGGAAGAAAAAAAGGTATGGCTCATTCAAGTGTTTGAGAAACCATCGGGGTCAAGAGATAATTCAATAGTTGAACGCATAATGGATTAAACTTACACTTCCCAACGACGGGCCATTGTGTATGACAAGGAATTGGACAGTGTTCAACAACAGTGGCCATTTCTTTTTGAGATAAGAAACATTCCTTCCAAATGTGTTTACTTTTCGCTGAGTTTTTTTTTTCGCCTAATATGTATGCAAGTTTAATGAAATGTATTCATATAACTAATCAGTGTGTGCTGTACAACCATTTTGTATGGTCGTGCATCACTTAAGTTGTGCGGTGCGTTTTAGTTACGGCTAAGTTGTGTTTGTGTTATGTGTGCGCAATAGCTGTGTGCGTCGTTCGCCCTGGTTTAGAGGAGTTCGGAGGGGAAGGTCCGCCCGTGCATGCGCGTAGGTGAAGGCGAGTTAGCTGTGTGCTGGAAGCAGGAGACAGGTATTGATCGCGGACTAGTGAAGAGTATTGACCGCGAGGCCGGGCGTACACTCGGCAATGAAGTTGAACGCCGCTGAATATTACCGTTCGCGTAGTTCGGAACTGGTAGCGATGAGTAGTATTCGCGGTAGTAATGTTTGTTAATTTGTATAGTGAATGTTGTCTTGCAAATGATTCATTGATGGCTCGGGTAGAGCGTCAACTATTCACCGTCAAGGCTGGCAGGCGATCTGGAGTCAACGACATGGACAATTACTGTTCGCATGAATTTTTTTTAACTGCTGAAGCGATGGTAAAATATGCGGTTATAATTGAATTTGGTTCGCTGCTACAGTAAACTTAGTAAGGCGACTGTATTATTGATGGTTGGCGAAAAATCACCGTTTTGTTACGCAGCATGAAAGCCGGGAGTTTCTCGAACTAAATGGCCAGGCGGCAGGTCTAGAAATTTAAAATGAGGACGTCACATTGTGATTGTTAGCGGACTTCGCGGAAAATTTGCGTTGCAGCTAATGTTAACGGCATGTTACTCCGTTTATACCGCGTGTTCATTGTACTAACTAGTATGTCTTTGGAGGTGTACTTTTTTGGGTAAAATCCTGCCTATTTTGACATTATATGTGTGTGCGCATTGTGCTTCGGCTACGAACTTTTGTAGAAGGAAAATTCGCTGAATCTTCAAGTATTTTCATGGTCTTCAGGGATGGGCCTAGTTTCTAGGCCAACCATTGAGCAAAGCGGAAAACGTTTGTACGGGCGGCGATTTCAGAAGGTCTGCAATTAAGGTACTGTTCCGGCGTTTGTTTTATTCTTCTCTTGAACAGGACGGACGCAAAAAAATCAAGGTGCAAGAAGACTCATACTGTTTAACTGTTTTCAGAGATAATTGACAGTGTTTTGCTAGTCAAGAAAGTAATGTAATTTTTTCTTGTACAAGTGTGTACACTGCACAAGGAATTCTTTCCAGACGGAAATAGATAATTGCCAGATGTTCTACTAGTCAAGAAAGTATTGTAAATTTTTCATGCACAAGTACCATAATTGCACACGGAATTCTATTCACTATATAGCACTGTTGATAGTACATAGTACATACACTTTCACAATGCTGAATTCAAGATGATGATATTTTTTTGGGCCAGGTTGTAGTTCAATTTTGCCCATTGTATTTAATTGGCATGTGGGTAAATGTACACTTGATAATTAAATATTGGTAGTGCACTTTAAGTTAATTAAATGATAATTAATGGAAAATATATACAGCGAAGAGGGACTTATTGCAGGTCCTGCTATAACCTGTAACTGAGTACTTAACACAATATTGATTTTGGTATCATCCCCATTGGGTGTGATGAGAATTACTGTAATTATCTTTATTGTTGCATTCCCTGCGCATTTCTTTGTACTTGAAAACTCTGATTTGCTAACTATGGGAACAATAAATATCTGTTGTGTATTTACTTGGGTGTTTGCTCTTTCAATGCACCACAAGAAGCTGGAAAGCTTAACACAATAATTTGTAAATAAGTCTATATGCACTAAAGCAATATTTTTAAGTTACGTTGAATTTAATTTGTTTATTTTCAATACATTTAATACCATAACAACAATCTCAGTTAATAGTTTCTTTAACTAAACAATGGGACTGTTTCAAATGCTGTCATAACTTCAAGATGTACAAAATAAGTATTAATATGTTACATAATTTTTTGCAGAACAAGTATGGTGTGCAGCATTTCGAGCAACTGACTGACATTAATATTGATGAGGCTGTTGAAAATGGGTACAGCAAAGTCCTGCCACTGTTGTTAGAAATTTTGAAGAGCAAGGTTTCATTTGACCGAAAATTGGCACCCAGTATGATTGAGCTTCGAAAACAAATTAAAAACTTAAAAGATGAAATGTCAGCTGATGTAAAACTTCTGCACATTTCCATGATCTTGATGAACATATGGAAGCAAGATGCTACCAACTTTAAAAGTTCAACATGAGGTATGAACTCCGTTAAGATGCTTTCAAATGTTATTTTGGTCAGATTACTACTTTAACACTATTCTTGGCACTGTGACTTACATCTAACAGTGTCATAATTACTTATTTATATTTTTTTCCTGTCAATATTTTCTCTGTTCTTTGCGTTGTGACACCTGTGCACTTATCTTGACCAACTTTGCACCACACAGTGCCATCTATGTGACACCAAACGAACTTCTTGTGTGGTGTTCCGACAGTTGCCACAGTGGCAGGCAGAGACAGATACAGAGACACACAGAAGATAATTAAATATTTTATTTATAAAGAAAATATGCAGGAATCTTAAAACTAAAATTGTTACTTTAAAATATGAAACCAGAGGTTAATTATAGGCAAACTGTTAGAAAATGATTTGATAAATGGTAGTGTAAAATCACATTTCCATGTTTGTTACAAATATGTAACACTGCCAGCCTTGTATAGTAGGATCAGTTCTAATCAGATGAAAAAAAATTTTTAATGCTACCAATTTTGCAAGATTTTCAAATAAAACGACAAAAATTAAAATTCTAAAGGATAAAATTTAAATTATGTAACTTTGAAATATTCTACGATAATTAACAATAAGCTATGAAATCATAACACAAACATTGTATTTATAAGAACCATTTCAGTGTTTATGTATATTGTTGTAGGTTTTTCATTTCTTTCAGAGTATTGATATTAGAAACATTACTGTCAATACATATCTCAGTGTATACCTGCATGTGTGTATATTTATGATTATTGACTTATCACTGGTTTGTTTTAGTTACAGAACCATGTTCACTAATCGCGTGCTGCAAGGATTGTGGCAATAGTGCTGAGTTGTTGCGGAGAAAAAAGATACAGAAAGTAATGCCCTAGAATTGGATGACGACCTTGAAAAAATTATTCCTGATATGTTTTGCGATGATGAAATTTTTTGCAATGTGTCATAATATTTCAGGGTCGTTGACACAGGCCTCTAGGAAACGAGTCAAAATTCAGAAGATCAATCGTTATCACTACATTATGCTTCAGAAATATGCGAGTGTTCACTACATAATGCCAGTGCTCATCTATCTGAGCTCGATTTAGCCCCAAAAGCCATTGAAAAGTTGACACATTCAACAATTCACTCACCAACCAATACAGCGATAGTTGAAAACATTCAGTTCACAACAGAGGACTCATTTCTTGTGCCACAGTTGATGCATCGGTTGAACAGTTGCATACCCATCATTCAC
The DNA here is from genome assembly GCA_003012365.1 of Medauroidea extradentata. Classification (NCBI taxonomy): domain Eukaryota; kingdom Metazoa; phylum Arthropoda; class Insecta; order Phasmatodea; family Phasmatidae; genus Medauroidea; species Medauroidea extradentata. The sequence continues at coordinate 25,411 of PNEQ01134993.1, forward strand.
AACTAAAAAATGCATGTCAGTCAACAATACCATCCACTGTGTCATGTCCGACACATACACAAGACAGCTCTTGCCATCAACAGTTGCATCAGCTGCAAAACAAGGAAATCATAAACTAATATCCCCTACGAAACCAACCCATATTGCTTCAGTGAAGAAGTTGTGACGACCACTGTAAATAAACCACAGTTTAGCTGGACGCCAAACGAATTTATTAATGGAGCATCAAATGATAATGATAACTTTGCCCTACAGTCTCTTTCATCTCCTTTACAATACTTCAGTATGCTTTTAGCAATAGCCTCACCAACCTAACTGTTGAAAACACGAATCGTTATTCAACCCAACAAACTGGCAAATGCATAAATACAAATTTCAATTAAATCTGTGATTTTTTGGCAGTAAAAATACTGATGGGAATAATTCAGATGCCAGCATACACTGACTACTGGTCAAACACAATTCGTTGTGAAAAAATTCCTGGTATCATGCATTTGAAACGCTACCAATGTATTCGACGATATCTTCATTTTGTGAACGATGACCTATATGACAGGTATTTCAAGATCAGGCTAGTTTTGGAAATCGTTAATAAAAATTGCCTTTTGATCGAACATGAAAAGAGGATGTCAATAGATGAAATTATGATCCCGTACAAAGGTTCAAGACGTCAGTGCATAAAAAGTAAACCAAAAAAATGGGGCTATAATACGTACATTCTGGTGTATCAGGATTAGTGTATGACTTTATGCTATATACTTGTGAAGCTACATTTTTTAACATTCTCTTCTCACCCGTAGAAAATTTCCTTGGCCATGGGGCAAAAGTAGCATTGGCACCCTGCAAGTCAATACCAAATAAAGAATGTTCCGTTATTTATTTTGAAATTTTATTTTTGTTCCCCAAAGTTAATTCACTAATTACAGAGCGAATGTGGAATATTCAGTGTTGGAACTCTGTGAATCAACAGGTTACATGGTTGTAGTTTGAAGTCTGACAAGTACCTGAAGGAAGATGGTAGAGGAAGTTGTGACCAAATGTCGGACAATGACAAAAATATCACAATTGTAAAGTGGTACAATAACAAAGCAGTGACACTTTGTAGTTCTTATGTTTCCATTTGTCCTGTAACATCAATATAATGTTACTGTAAAGACAGAGAAAGAAAGGTGGTTGATGTGCATTGTCTTGAAATAGTAAAGCATTACAATGCTCATACGGGCGACGTCGAGTTGTCGGGCATGCTTGCGGCCTTACATCGCACTGGTTTTCCGACACACAGATGGTAAATAGGAATATTTTTCCAGTTGTTGAATATATGTATCAAAAATGCTTGGTTGTTGTACATGAGACAATAAATGCTCACAAAATCAAAAGAAACAGTCGATTGTCTAAAAGAGTTCAGAAGAAAAATTGCCGATCAACTTCTGTAGTACAAATGTACCACATGTGGGAGGCCAAATGTAACACAACACCTCCACCGAAGAAACTGAAAAAACCTGTTATGCCAAAACCTGGTGTAAATGTTCAGTATGACAACGTAGGCCAACTTCCAATACGTGCATCGAGAGGGAGATGTGCTGCCGCAGGGAAGGTATGCCTTCAATGACATGACAAAAATGTGAACTCCGCCTTTGATTCACAGAAAAGCGCAACCGTTTTCTTATTATCCGTAGTAAGAAAATCTAGATCACGCAATACGTATATCGGGTTTAAGATTTTAATATTTATTGTGTTCAACAAAAACGAAATGTAAAATCAGTCTTCGTAATCTCTTATATTTTACATGTTTAAATATCAAAAACATATTTCCAATTAGAAGGTTAGTGAGTGGAAAGAGACACGCGACATGCTGGTCATTAGCGCCCACAAATTATAAAAAAAAGTAAACAAACACGAACATAAAGCCAACACAGGAAGCAACACACAGTCGACCGAAATAACACAAATAGAAACAAAACAGACACAAACTCCACAGGAGTTACGATAGAAAAAAACACATTAACAAATTAAAAGTTTTCAAAAAGTCTGTACAAAGTAACAGACAACACAGAAACGGACAGTTCACAACAGACTAAAAAGGAGAGCAAGCCGCTCACAGACGAGCCATCCACACACAAGATTACCCGAAGATAGCAAGATCAAAAGTACGACGGGCCTGGTCATACTGTGTCACTCCAACAGTTTGCTTCACAGTCAATGGGGTGTCACAGAAAAAAAATTAGGAGTGGGTTCAGAAAAAAGCAAGTGCCTGTGAGTAGAACGAGTGTAACTGATCCGAAGATGTGTGGGACATCCTCCTGTCTTGGTAATAAGGTGAGATGCTTAGGGACAGCCGAGTCAGTAAGAACCCGAAGTTTGTTTGCTAGAGGGATGGCATGCCATTCCCTCTGCCAGGAATCCCAGACAAAATTACGGACAGCATGCAGCACACCTCACAAGGAACACGAAAGTCACAGGGTGGAAGGCTGCATGTTTCCTTCGCTGCCGCATCTGCCACATTATTGCCTGGAATGCCGACATGACCAGGCGTCCACAGGAAGATGACCTGGACACCAACCCGGTCAGCCACCCTCAGCCTCTCCCTGATCAAAGAAAGGTGGTGAGCTGAGGAGCCAGCTACCAAGGCTTGTACAGCACCCATCGAATCGGAACACACCAAACACTTGCGAAAACACCCCCTACCAATAAAACGCAGAACTTTAAAAATAGTGTAGAGCTCTGCCATAAAATGCTGCATGACGGATGAAGTCCAAACAGGTACCACTCTGCACCTATGTTAAAGGCACATACAGTAGAGGGATCAGTTTTGGAGCCTTCTGTGTAAAACCAGATAAAACCCTCTAAATTTGTCGACATAAAATCTTAAAAAAAGCCTAGGTAAATATCTGCGGGAGTGGTCGGCTTCGTAAAGTTCGCCAGATCAACACCCGGTGCATCACCCATGGAGGATCTGGGCACCCAATAGGAAACAGATGTCCAGGAGCGATACTCAAGAGTCCGGGATTGCGAGAACCTGACACACACAGGTGTTGTGGCTCGAGATCTGGTGTCATACAGATGTACATTTGGAGGGTCATGAAAGGAACAATGCAGTAAATGGGAGGGGTCGGATAGTATTCGGAACTCGTAATACAGTAGTTAAGCTGTTCCCGCCGATAATTTAGTGGTGGTTCACCAGCCTTCGCGCAAAAGGACTCACGACTGTGGATGTGCGAAAAGAACCAGTCGCAACGCGGATTCCAGCATGGTGAACCGAATCCAACATCTTCAGAATATATGGGCGTGCTGAAGAGTAGGCTTGACTACCATAGTCGAGCTTGCTATGAATTAGAGCTCTGTAAAGGCGGAGCAATGTTTCCCTGTCTGATCCCCAAGTACGACCACAAAGCAACTTCAAGAGTATGATATCCTGTAAACACCGAGACTTAGACGTTCCACATGATCGCTCCAAAAAAGCTTAGAATTGAAGACAATGTCTAAATACTTCACATGGTAACAAACAGGCAAAGTAGTCTCTTATAAAATCACATCAAGCGATGGAAAAGCGCCACATTTATGGCAAAAAAAGCACCACCTGTGTTCTTCCAGCAGAGAAGCGAAATCCGCAACTGTCAGCCTAATCCGCAAGCCTGTGGACAGAGATGGATTTGACGCTCCACAGTAGACAGGGTGGATGAGCAATATATCATAAAGTCATCCACAAAGTGCACAGCGCACAAGGGGGGCGCAAAACAGATACAATGCACTTATAGCTATAGCAAATAGGGTAACACTCAAATACAACCTGAGGCACCTCGTTTTCCTGAATGAACACCCGCGAATATGTTACCCCATTTCGAACACGGAAAGTTCTGCGATACATAAAATTATTAATAAATGTAGGGAGATTCCACGAAAACTCCATGCATGTAATTGATTTAGGAAACCATGATGCCATGGGTGTCATAGGCTTTCTCTAATTCAAAAAGGGTCTGCAAGGAGATGTCGCTGTATAAAGGAATTTTGAATAGCTGTTTCTAAGCCAACAACATGGTCTACCGTTAAATGGTGATGGCAAAAACCAAATTCGATAGTTGTTAGAAGATCCCAAGACTCAAGACAATACAATAGACGAGCATTTTCATTCTCTCTAATGTTTTACAGCGAAATCGGTCGATAACTTGACACGTCGCCCCTATCCTTCCCAGGCATTAAAACGGATATCAGGGTTTAGGCACCCCTTTCGGAAGGGAAGCGTCCGCGGAAGGGAAGCATCCGGATTCCCAGGTAAAATTATAAAGTCATGTGGCCGGTTTTGTATCTCTGCGTATTGGATACCATGTGGGCCAGTAGAAGTGTGTTTCGAGCAGGAGAGGGATCTCTCGAGTTCACTAAGATAGAATGGCTGTTTATAGTCTTCTTCCTACGAAATACTGAAGTAAAAAAACTGGGTCCCTCACAGCGACCTATTAAGGCCTGAAATGATGGTGGGTATCGGTCGCTGCTCGAAATCTGACAAAATGTCTGTCCCAGCAGGTTGCAAAATTCTTCGGCATCAGTAATGACATGTCGGAGGAAGGGAATATTTACACTAAGGGGTAGGCAGATTATCTTTTCCGCATTAACCCAAAACATATTTACTGGTTGAGAGTACAGCAAGAGATGACAGAAATGTCCTGTAAGACATCCACTTTCTGTCAAGTATTAATCGCCTAACCAGTGCCCTGGTGATGCGAAACAGATCCAACTCGCCTGAGTAGGATGAACCGTGAACCTTTGAAGTGCACTTCACCGGGCTCGGATTGTATCCTTGCACTTATCATTCCACCAGAGCACACGACGACACGGACGAGAAGATAACTTCGGGATGGCAACCTTTGATGCTGACACGTATCATGACTTCAGCCAAATTGTTGAAAAAAGATTCCACATTGGTTTTGTTGAAACCCGATGCTCTTGCCAGGCTAATTGATTCCGGTGTTCATATTGACATTGTTGGATGTCGCTTTAAAAAGCTAGAAAACCAATCAGATTCAGCAATATTTTTTTCGACCCATGATTTTGGCATCTTTATTCCGTTTTCTAAAGCTACCTGGTATGCAATTTTTCTGATTTTTTACGAGATAAGACAAAGTAAATGTCTAATGCTTGTAGTACATAACCTACAAGCTCGTTTTCCTGAGATTTGTTTAAGACCTAGCGTTTTTTTTTTTTTTTTTTGTATTCGACAGGAATCGATGGGAAAGGTTTTTCGTTGTCATGCAGCTCTGCAAGGGAGAATTTTTTGCAATATCTAGCAAGAGTACGGTAGTTTATATTAAAATCATTTGCAGCTTGCCTGATAGCTTGTGGTCTCGAAAAACGTATCTCGCTGCTCTTAACATAACATCGGAAGCAACTTCACCACTGTTAGTTTTTTCGTGAAGTTCCGGACCATTTTTCGTATTCCAGAGTCTGAAAATTAAGAACGAAACTTTCATGAGGTTGGTTAACACACGTGACAACCAGCCCTTTCCTACTTGAGACAACCTGCTCCGTCCCGCCATTTTATGATGAAAAAATTGTGTGGTCTGAACTACCGTCTCTAACCTTACGACAAACACTGAAACCAAAACATCGGTAAATAAAACATGATTATGCTTACATGTGGTAGAGGTTGCTCGTTGTAACCACTATCTCTTCAGAGTTTCTTACTGCCTCGTTTGTTTACACCTTTTCTTCCTCTTGTTTGTGTCTATTCAGTGTCAACCATAACAATCACACGAGAGGATGAACTTTTAACACTATTGTTTTCTAAATTCCACAATGTTTTCTCGCAACACAAGTAAACACTATAGATAAAGGATATAGATGCATGACACCTTAAATACAAATAACACAGCCGCACCACCTAAGTTAAACAAAAGAACATCGGAATCTAATGTACGCAGTCAGTGCCACTCATTTCCATTTGAATTTCTTTTTGAATATCATTAATCAAGGCATTTATCCCTTCTTGAATATCAGTAGCCAAGGCACTTATTCCTTTTTGAATATTGTTTAACACTGCACTTATTTCCTTTTGAATATTATTATCCATGGCACTTATTCCCACTTGAATATCACTAGACATGGTACATATTAAATTTTGATGGAAATCGTATGACAATAATGGTATTGTCTTACCTCTCTTTTGGAAATCGTAGGGTATGGCATATAGAACATTGGGATGGATTAGTCGTGAAAATATAGATTCTGGCACTTAGTTCCTTCTGAATTTAAATCCTTCAATTTAATTAATGTGTGTTGAGTAGGTAACGAAATTATAATAAAATATTAAACGGTTACTTTCTTTTTCTTTTATTTTTTTTAATGTATTTATAAAAGTTTTATTTAAATGCAACAAATCAAAGTATTTTTATTTCAAAATGAAAATACAGTAGGTAGTATTAATTTATACCACCCAGCGAAGGCAAAGTAACTTGGCATCTATACATCTACAATATTGAATGCATTTCAAACTTTTCCAGTATTGAATCAAGGTGGTAAATTTGTCAAAATTTATATTTAGTTTTTTTGCATGTAATTATGTTTTATTCATGTTCTCATAATATGAGACTCATACACATGTCTAATTCATAAGTTAACAATGTTCAGTTTCCACGAGGAAGTTAGTGGATTTTAATTCATTAATTTTGCTGATTCCTTCAGTGAATTTGACCCCCTGAAGTAATTAATGGTTTCCACGGAATTTAAATGGAGCTGTATTCACTGATTCGAGTAGTGGTAATTAATTGCAAATCAGAGTTTTTCTACTGGTTAGAATTTAGAGTGCATATATTGTAATAAAAAGAGATTACAGTAAAGCGACCTGTCGATATCGATCACAATGACTGATGCTTATTTATCAGACATTTAAAACATATTGGTTATTGGAGCTGTTGGACAAATATAAAGACCTTTCTTTTGGAAATGAAAAAAGGTTGTTCAGCATTTATTGAATTTCTCTGGCCATAAATGTGGCTAAGTAGGTTTACTGGGAAATATTGCCACTTCGAAGTATTGCCATTTCCTATTTCTGTGTGCACAATAATATCAGTTGAGAGCCACGCGGCAGTGAATACAACATCAACATCAGTTGGCCAAGTACCTACTTGGTCTATGTTTCAGGAGTCAAAATATGAACATCAACCATTATTGACAAGGGAGCTCTTGACTTGTATTGATGACATGAAATTCATGAGCATTATTATAATGTCTTCGTAGAACGTTTCGTCTCCCGTGATTTGAAATATCACTGCTCGGAACCACAATATCCATCACCTTTTATATGGTATAATTCCATCGGTTCGGATGCTGAAACAGATTTGAAACGTTTCAGTGGTAGAGCATCTACAAGCTTCAATTTTTTTTCGGTGCGTTTTGCTTTCTGCCAAGACTTTCCAACTGGAAAGAAGCTGGTTTTGCCTTGCTCCTGAGAAATAAATACAGGTTAACTTTCTCCTGGAGTTTCTGTCAGAATTTGCTGGACTTAAGTGTTCTTAAAGTAATTTTCTTTGCTGGCTTCTGCTTTGGTGTCGGTTTTCTTTCACGTTCAATCACAAAATAATTCAGTTCTCCTTGCGTTTGTTGAGTCTCGGAACATCTTTCATAAAAACATTTCAAGTTGCTGAAAGGTTGACTGGTCTTTAGTATGCGACCAGTTACAATTTTCATAAGAGGGACTTTTTTGTGACTTGTTCAGCAAAAACAATTTTGAAGCGACCAGTACGTGGAAGATTCCTCCATCCACCTTTCCTGATGTCTCTGCATAGTTTCCTGGCGAGTCTCCCTCTTTGAAATCATAAGCTGTACTGCGCCTTTTGTCTTGTCTTTCACATGTTTTTGTATCTGATCCCTGCTCTTAAGCATAGCTTCCAAGACTAAAGAAAAAATCTGTTAATCAAATTCTGAATTATCTTCATTTTCAATGTGGTATATGCCTCGTACTGAATTTTTTTTACTCATGAGAATAATACATCAACGGAAAGAACAGGTTCTCTCTGGTAGAGTATGAAAATGGTATTTTGTCGAAGCATGAACAGAGGTCCTGTGTGCAAACCAAACACTATTGAGTATATCTGGCCATCTCATAACATGTTCCTGCAAGATTTTCTGAAGACAATTTTTAATCGTTCGGTTTTGCCGTTCGACCAACCCATTGGCCTGATGATGACATGCTGAGGTGACCCGCTGCTTCACTCCTGTTAATATATTAAGCTCTTGTAACACTGCAGTAACAAATTATTTCTCCTGGTCATTTATTTAAACTGAGGGACATCCATGGCGGTTTATGATTTCTTCTTACATATACTATGCAACAGTATACCCTTTCTTTTTATCTATTAACAGCTCTTGCCTCTGACCACTCACTAAAACAATCGATAGCTACAATTCAATAGTACTTCATACCATCTATTTCTGGCATGTTGCATATATCAATTCCAATCTGCTTCAGTGCCGGAGGTGGCTGAAAATTGTTGTAAAGCCCAGTTTAATTGCTATGGAATTAATGAATTAAGCACTGAGTACTCCATTTTACTTCTGATTTAGGATTCGACGAACCCTACTTCTTGGTCAGGTCATTGACTTGACGACACTATCACTAGTGGTTGCTCATTTAAACTTTCTCCCTCTTGCTAAACCATTAATTCATTCCGAAAAGGGATATTCTAGGCGCTGGCTAACAATGCGAACTGTGAGATTCCTTTCTTTGAAACTATCCGTTTGGTATTTACTTTAGCACATCACTGAAGGTCCTACACATTTGCGTATTCACTAACCACATACTAAAGTCATGGATTTTCAAACATGTATTTATGCCTAAACTACTTCAATATGTTTTAGCAAATGGTGTAATTTAAATATCAAAACTGCAAGACAGCTGCTGTTGTGTTTGTCTTCATTCAACATAATCACTTTTAGCGGTTATAAAATTAAGTAACTTCTAGACTTCCAAACAAAGAATTGAAATTACGCAAAGCCAGAATGCAGCGACGGAAATTTGTTTTAACAAGAAACATCAATTGTTACCCTATTTTTAAGAGGTAAGGGAATTAATCTCATAATATTTGAGGAAATGTAACACATAAATGATGAAATGAAAGTTAGTCATGACCTACAAAATTTATCTGTGATTTCCCCTTCGAAGCATAAACGAAATTTATCTGCTTTGTAATGTAAAGTTACAATACAGTTTAGAGTTCTTGGAAAGAGTACTGGCATTTTTCTTCACTTATTTTAAAAACCTGTAATTTGCATACAAGTCGGGGACATATTTTTGCTGTACTGTGGTGTATTTAATGAACCAAGACCCAAATAAACACAAAGCAGATATTTATTTTCCACCGGGCAAGCAATACTGAATTTATTGAAACCCAAACGGAAATGCTCTGAAAAAAAATGTCAATTATATTACATAAATAAATACTACAACCATTAATAGATTGTACCTAACTTCAATCAATATGCCAACTTCAAAGTACTTCATAATTAATTAAATACTATATGCACCGGACAACGACATCCAATTACTTTAAGGTTACATCTGCCCTTAGGTAACATTGATGTAAAATAACAAGTGAATATACCAAAAGTTGCCTACATTCAAATTTAAATAAATCAAATACAATAAATGATGTTAAATTACAGCAATAAGCTCCGACATCATAACCATATTTTAATTTAATTGCTGAGTTCATTTTCTGAAGTATACTAAATTGCAAGAATTTTATTACTTAAAGATTAATTTTTTGTCTCATAGTGATAAAACACTAATAAATGAAAAAAAGAAGGGTTTGCTACATCAATTTAAATTGTATAGCAAATTATATGCCAAAATCTGCATGTTCGCGCTGGGCGCAGCAGGTAAATGCACACGCTCTTTCAGCAACCAGAATAAAACAAAAATACGTCACAAAACCTTGAACCAAGAAGCTATGGTGTACACCCTCGAACCAAACCTTTTTTGCCATCCATAGCATTTCTCCCCCCCCCCTCCAAAATACTAGGCACCGCGATGCAAGCAGCAAAAATTCTGAAGTTTCTAGAAGAAACGCTGTGCACTTCAAGTCTTCTAGCCGAGTGTCACGCCGAAGTACAACGCGCACTATTTCTCTCGTCAAATACAGCATTTACCAGACGAAAGTACAAATAATGCGCGGACTCGGCAGCACGATAAAAATGTACTTCACCTTGCCCGTCAAGAAAAGCGTAACATGCAGTTTAAGACCTTCATTGCCTGCAGCCGTTACTGTGCAGCATTTGATGCCTCGATCAACAACTCTGATTGCTGGAGCTGATTGGTTTTCTAGCTTTTTAAAGCGACATCCACCAATGTCAATATGAACACCGGAAGCAACTAGCCTGGCAAAAGCATCCGGTTTCAACAAAACCAATGTGTAATCTTTATTCAACAACTTGGCTGAAGTCATGATACGCCATAATTTTAATACACACGAAATAAGGACTAGACCGGGGTAACAACAGTGCAAGTTTCCGATAAAGTTGTAGCTCGGCGAGGTTTTAAACAGATTGGTAGTATCGTCTTTGCTGAGAGAGGTGGCCTGATGACAACCGCATATGCATTATCAGCAATCGGTAATCATGTTCCGCCTTTTTCCATTTTTCCCTAGGTAAATTACAGAGATAATTTTGTTGCGAATTGTCCTAGTGGCTCGCGGGGGGGGGGGGGTTATCTCCTTCAAGCCTTCGAGCCATCACCACCTCGCCAGAATGGTCCTGGGTCGAGACCCACAACGTGCCGCCGTCCGTCAATAGCCGACACAGTCATCATCAGCCTCCGACATCATGCTAATGGTGAGGTCTAATGAGTACAAAGGGTCACACATCATAAAGTAGAACGTAAATATTTAAACAGCTGCTCCCCTCCTATCTAAATTATATAGTACAACTGTGTAGTATTTTGTAACTAAACTATGTAGGGTAAAGCCACCATAATTATAATAACATACTTCATTTAACCGTAACCCTCACCCTTAACCACATAACTATTTCAGTATAAAGTGCCCTCCTCTGACTACAGCCACCTAACCACTATAAAACATATGTAAATCATATTAGTAAAATAACAAATTTACAACAATAAGACCAAGTTAGTATTGGTAAGCAGAGACTCAACTACGCGACCACTGCCATCCCGACAAGAAGATCCCTACAAATCGTTGTGAGCACTTAAATCACCCACAAGAAGAAAAGAAGATGGGAGCTGGGATATTAAATCCTCTAAATCGACGAGGTGAAATCTTTGTGTTGGAGGTATGTACACGCAACAAATTGTTAATAATGTGTGATACACTCTTACTGCTACTGCTTGCAGTCTCGTAGTAAGAGCCACAGCTGCATGATAGAGTGCATCACTGACCATTACACACACACCACCGCATGCCCGATCAATAACTGTATAATCTTTGCGGTAGAATGTGTAGCCTCATAAGGATACATTAGTTGTTGGTCAGAAATGTGTTCCCTGTAGGCAAATAACCGATGGGGTCAGTGATGCAATTAGTTGCCTTAGTTCTTCAAGGCATCTGTTGTAACCTCGGCAATTCCATTGGAGGAGGGACATGTATGATACGATAAAGAGAGGTTACTCTTTACTTCATTATTTTCACCTTATGTCTACTTAAAACATGTTTGAAGAATTCTGGGCCATCGTTGCCATCAGGAGTATTATCCAGCAACATATCTGCCTCCGACACCTCAAGGGCAGGTTAACGAGGTGGTGAAGCAATAGAAGTATTGCTGCTCTTAGACAGAGAAGTAGAAATACCCCGAGGTGTTGTTGACTTGACAGAACTCTCCTGAGGCGGTGAAGTATCGACTTTAGTATTGTTTTATTGGTGCCTTTTGGCGTAGTTTTACAGAAGCAGGTTTAACAGGAAGTTTCAAGTTGAGGCTGCACTGTGGTCCGTATCGTCGGGACCTTTTGTGGCTCTTGTGCAACGATAGAATCCTCTGTCTGTGTAGCCACATCGTCAGTCTGGGTACACGCATCCTTCATATGTCGTCAAGTGCTGGCGACAGTACTGTAAGAAACAGCAGGCCGAAGCCATTGCTGGGATTTTAATCTCTTCCGTGCTTCAACCATTGAAACTTTGTCAGTCGTTCTGATCGCCTCAATACTCTGCTCTTCTTGCAAAACAGGGCATTCCTTCGACCACACTGTGTGTTTCCCTTGACAATTAACATATGTCAATGATTTGCTACATTTCTCTTTTTCGGGGTGAACTGGTTCGGCACATTTCGGGCATGTTGCTGGTGATTTGCAATTGGCCGACGAATGGCCGTACCACTGACAGTTGAAGTAGTGGAGTGGAGCAGGAATGAACTGTTTTATGCGAACGTTCAGGTAACCGATTTTCAGAGTTGCTGGTAAGACTGGAACACCAAATATCAGAAACAATGTAGCAGTTGGAACTAGTACATCATCAGATATTTTGTAACTCGACGGACATGTGTGACACACTGTGCCCGGAGTTCCTGCAATAACTCTGAATCTGGGACGTCGATCAGATCGGGACACCAAATGACACCTTTGCTCGAATTCAGTGCGACATGGGGCGTTACTTAAACTGGAAACTTCTTAGTTTGTTGAAGACTTTCATTACCTGCAGCCCATGTGACTGGGCAGCATTTGATGCCTCGATCAGACGCTCTGTTCTGTTTTCTATTTTTTGCAATCTTTCACTGCACCACCAGCAGCACCATCAATTACTTTTTTGAGTTCAAAGGGCGGCTTTCTCAAATGTGTGCCCTTCAAGACTTTTTACCGCTAAAAAGAGAGGAGTCGGCAACTTCTTTTCATGAATAACATCCAAATCATCATCCGAATCATTTCCATTGTCACTGCGCTGTCTTTTGTTGCGGTTGTCGAGGGAGCCACTCTGTGGAGTGCTTTTAGAAGCCATTATGGATGCCCCCCCCCTACTGAGAACTGTCGGACTCAACCTGTCGTTCAGGGGGGAAGAAAAATAGAACCCAGTAGTTCAAACACCTTGCGGTTTGTGCCGTTGGGAGGGAGACCTATCTCCCACAGATTTAAGTAGTACATACGAGCAGCTACCCTTAGCAACTATTCACTGCAAATTACTGCCCCAGTACCACACCTAAGTGTACACCAGAGCAAACCAGGGACAAATCGTATATCCTGAGCGAGGCCAGCTTTATTCCCCTACCTGGGAAAACATCCCAGGCTCCCCACTATAGAGAACATCCCTTGGTGCTATTTCAGGGGACTTGTGGTCGATTACACCGGCCTCCTCCGTAGAGCGGTAACACGTCGTCCCAGCGAGGTTGGGTGCAAGGGCAGATCGGCCTTGACAACCCCTCTTGCTAGGACGGCACCAGAAGGTGCTATGTGGGTGTACATGTACGTGGATACGGGCTCCGCACCTAGATTTACCTGCTGGGCCAGTGAGAAGGATTCGTTAAACCGTCACTAACGAAGACACCCCGTAGGGTCACACAATTCGGAGGCAGCACACATGAGCGAGGATAGGAACTCATTAGGAAGAACACCGCCCTCGCCTGAGACGGTGATAAAGAGAAGGAAGATACGGTGGGACCTGGCGGTATGGAAAGAGAAAGGGTGATGAGAAAGTAGAAGGTGAAGGAAGAAAAATGAAATTATGGTCGGTACAAGTTTCAGGTCCCGACAGCAACCCGATTAGTCGCCCCTTACAAGCACGGGTCGGCTGTGGTAGTATTCTACCCCACCACCACACAGGTGAGCACACAGGGCGGCGATATGTCATTAAGTAATCCACATAAAGTGCAAAGTGCACAACCGGGGGGGGGGGCACAAAACAGATACAATGCTGACTATAGCTATAGCAAATACTAAAAAAACTCAAAATAATACCCTTAGGCACACCATATTCCTGAACGAACTCCTGTGAATGTGCTACGCCATTTCGAGCACAGAAAGTTCTGCGATACATAAAATTATTAATAAATGTAGGGAATGTCCACTAAAACCTCATGCATGTAATTGTGTTAGGAGAGGTGGTGTAATAGGCCACCTCTAAGTAAAAAAAGACAGCAAGGAGGAGGTGTCGCTGTATAAAGGAATTTTGAATAGCTGTATCTAAGCCGACAAGATGGTCTACCTCTGAACGATGTCGGCGAAACCCACACTGAAGATTTGATAAAAAGACCCCAAGACTCAAGACAGTACATTAGCTGAGCATTTATCATTCTCTCCATTGTTTTGCAGAGACAGCTAGTCAGCGAAATCGGTCGATAACTGGACACGTCCCCCGTCTCCTTCCCAGGCCTTAAAACGGGTATCAAGGTTGAGATACCTCATTGGGAAGGGAAGCATCTGGATTCCCAGATAAAATCATAAAGACTAAGTAATTTACTTTTCTCTTCAAGTGGCACGTTTTGAAGCATTGCATAATGTATACCATTTGCGCAAACACAGCAAAAGTGTGTTTCGAGCGGGAGAGGGATCTCTTGAGTTCACTACGAGAGAATGGCTGATTATGGTCTTCCCCCTGCGAAATACCGAAGTCGACACCCCGCCCCTCACTGCGAGCCTTTACCTTCCGGTTTAAATACTTACAGAATTTTGAAGGTGTGTCTGTTTGATGTTTCGATAGCCAACAATGTTAGCATGATACAATCTTACTACTAAACTATGTTATTCCGATAAAATATGCGAGTGTGTGTTTTCTACATTTTTTTTTTTTTTGCTTGTCCTCGGAAGTAGGTTTTTGGCACTAAGTCCATTTTGTATTTCAACTCTGCAATTTTTACTTTATCTTGCGTCGTTTTCGTCACTAGGTGTATCAAATTGCATTTATTATTTTCAGAGGATATATTCAAAATGTAAAAGAAATAAAACTACAGTTGTCACTCGGATTTTTTTTTCTTTCATTTTTAATGTATTTATCAGAGAGAAAATCACTATGAAACAGGATGACATGTAAAATGACAGAAGTTGTAAGCGATAACTGAATCAATACATGATGAATACGTACTTTTGTTACTAGCACGTCAGTTAAATGGCCAAAAGTTACTTATACAGTAAGTCCTCGATTAATGGACATTTGTAATAACTGACATTTCATTTTGTTTCCTTTAATTCGAACAACGGACACAAAACTTGCTTTAACGGACATTTCCGAGTTGCTAATTTTTTAGGAAGCAGGAACCATATTTCCGAAAAGCCTGTAGTACAGGCTGCGATGTGTAAATACACACGACGCGCTACATTCTTCCGTACATCTGGCAACAGTGCTTGCCCCTCTCTCTTCCTCAAGACCTACATACCATTCCGAGCAGGTGGCCTGAGGGATGTAACATGGAGTTGGGCGCGCGGGTATCAGTTGTCAACACGTGTGGTGCTACTGAAAACCGACAATCTTTTTTTTTTCTTGAGAAGGAAACCCTAACTCCAAGCGGCTTTGTGGCTGACTAGTTTCCCCTTAGTCGTGACTCTTTTCATACGTACACAGTTCCAGACGGGAGTTACGCATGGTAGTTTTAAAGTTCATAGTTGTGTAATATTGTTTGTTTCAGCTGACAAGGAGCACGTGTCTGGCAGTGAAGATGACAGTCATTAATTTACCTTTTACGGCAGAAACTTGAAATTTATTATTTTTTTTGTAGCAGTTTTTATATTTTTTTTGCATAAATGCATTTCTTAAGATTTAAAACTCCAGTGCTTCAGCATATTTGCCAATTTATGAGTGTGCGGTACTATTGTGACGGAATAGTTTGCATCATCATTCGTAATTGTTTGTGTAATCCTTATGGAAGAAAACATTCCTTCCCGATAAGATCATATTGAATTGAACTGGCAACCTCGCATACATGGCCCGAAACACGCATGTTTGCAACAAAAATTAAGGTATAGTTGAGATTTAAATTGTCAAGTTCGTAAATGTTGCATGTTATTTTGTACGCTAGAGCAAATATTTGTTTTTGTAAAAGGCTTTTATTTTTTTCTAAATAAATTTGCCGAACGTAACTTTAAAAAAAGTGAAACGATCGTGCCATGTGCCTTACAGTAATAGTCGGGTGTGGCGTGACTACTTGCTGATAAAAATGGTTTTAAATGTTTTTAAATCCTTTCGTGTTATCCGTCTACAAACACAACGAAACGTAAAAATAAACATAGGTTGTAGCCAAAAATGTTTTTAAATTTAAGTTAATATATGTAGTAGTACTAGTACTGAATGCCTACTATACATTGAGAATAAAGTAAAGGCATCTCCGAAACGGTAAGAGATACGGGAAAATTTGTAGAGACGATTTTTGTTCATTATTTTGTTGCGAACAACTTTTGTCCCGTAAACATTTTTCTTTCTGACACCTGTTTACCATCTACACTTCCAATGTAGTTTGGACATTGCCACGTGTATTGGAAGCCGGAAATGGTTCGTTCCAAAATTTCTGTAGTAGGTCAGGCAAATAAACAGGTTGCAGCAGATTCCAAATGGCATTACAGACTTCTTCTACAATGATACTTACTGTCGAAAATCCTATTCTGAAGCTATGTTCGATTATGCTGTACGAGTCTCCTGTATCCAGATATCTAGAGCACAAACAAAACAAACACGCATGCGAGTGTCCTTATTACAACATGCTAAACATATATCAGTACATACCCATAACTTAAATCGCCAGCGGGCAAAGTTCCTTAGCCATGTTTCTCGAAAAGCTTTTATTTGTAAAATACAGTATATGTTAAATTACCTACACAGTAACGTAAAAAATCACTTCTTCAAACCAATTTTATAGGAATTGGTTGTCAATAATATTATTTTATTTATATATTATATTTTAACCCGAGTTTATTAGGAATATTATACAGATTGCCATGCTGTGCCTTTAAGGCCTGGTTAAAGGTGTAAAATACTGCAAGGAGGTGTTGTCGCTGTACAAAGGAATTTTGAATAGCTGTCTCTAAGCCGATAAGATGGTCTACCGCTGAATGTTTTCGGCGAAACCCACACTGAAGAGTTGATAGAAGACTACAAATCTCGAGGCAATACATGAGCAGAGCATTTATCATTCTCGCCATTATTTTGCAGAGAGAGCTAGTCAGCGAAATCGGTCGATAACGGGACACTTCTACCTTATCCTTCCCAGGCTTTAAAACTGGTATCAGGGTTTTGACACCTCATTGGGAAGGGAAGCATCCGAATTCCCAGATAAAGTTATACAGACTAAGAATTTTATGTTTCCCTTCAAGTGACAGGTTTTGAATCACTGCATAATGGATACCATCTGGGCCAGCAGAAGTGTGTTTCGAGAGGGAGAGGGATCTCTTGAGTTCACAAAGAGAGATTGGCTGATAAGTCCTATCCCAGCGAAAAACCGAAGTCCACACTCAGCCAATCACAGCGAGCCTTTAGAGCCTGAAATGAGGATGGGTATCGGTCGCTGTTCGAATGCTAATCAAATGTCTTCCCCATTATGTCGCATACGTCTTCGGCATAGGTAATGGCTGCATTATTATGACAAAGGAAGGAAATATGTACACAAAATGGTTTGGCCGCTTCGTCTTTATTACATTATCCCTAACATAATTACTGGTTGTGTGTACTGTAAGAGATTACAGAAATGCTGTCCAAGAATTTCGTTTGCTTTCCCGAATTATTAGTCTAGCCTGTGCCCTGGTAAAGCGGAACAAGTCCAAGTTCACATGAGTGTGATGCAACATAAACCTTCCAAGCGCACTTTACCGGGCACAAATTGCATCCTTGTACTCATCATTCCATCAGGGCACAAGACGACAGCGATGAGGGGATGACTTCGGGATGGCAACCTCTGCTGCTGACACCACTGCAGCAACGAACGATGTGTCATCCACATCCACTTCAACAAGATTGGTTTTCATTAAAAAGTGAAGAGACTGTTTGTAGCACTCCCAGGTTTGCACTTTTACCCAGCGAGTGTGAACAGGCAGAGTAGCAGAGAGACAAAGTAAAATAACTGGAAAATGTACCCTACAACAGTGAGAGGGGTAAACACTCCAAACACAAATTGATAAATGAAGTGCTGCCAGTATGATATGTGAAGTGTGTAGAAGTGCCAGTGTGCAATAGGACCAAGTTAGTATTTGTAAGAAAAGACTCGACTACACGACCTCTGCCATCCCGTAAAGATGATCCCCACAGCATATTGTGAGCATTTAGATCACCCACAAGAAGGAAGGGATGCGGGAGCTGGGATATCAGATCCTCTAAATCAGCTAGACGAAAGCTTTGTATTGAAGGTATGTACACACAACAAATAGTTAACGATGTGCCGAGATACGCCCTGACTGCTACTGCTTGCAGACCTCTAATAAGAGCCACAGCTGCATGATAGATAGCATCATTGGCCATGACACACACACCACTGCAAGCACGATTAACAGCTGCATAATCTGTGTGGTAAAATGTGTGCCCTCCTAAGACATTAGTAATTGGCCGAAAGTGTGTTTCTTGAAGGCAAATAACCAAAGAGTCAGTTTTGCAATCAGTTGCCTATGCCTTTCAAGGCAGCAAAAGTAACCTCGGTAATTCCATTGGAAGAGGGACATGAAGAATATGAGAACTAGAGGGAAGTCTTTACAATTTTATTTACCCCTTATGTATACTTAAAACATTTTTTTTAAAATTGTGAACCATCACTGCCTTCAGGAGCAAAATCCACCACCAAATCTGACTCTGAAACCTCGGAGGCAGGTTAGCGATGTGGTGAATACAGTAGTCTACTGCTCGTAGCAGGAGCAGCAGAAGTACCCGGAGGTGTTGTAGACTTTACAGGACTATCCTGATGTGTTGATGTATCCACCACTTTAGTAACCTGTTTAATAGATGCTTTTTGGCAGAGTTGCACAGTAGCAGGTTTGGGAGGAAGTTTCAAATTGGGGCTACACTGTGATCCGACTGTCGTGGTCCTTATGGTCTGGACCTATTTGTGGTTCTTGTGCAACGACAGTCAGTCTGTGTCGTCACATTGACTGACTGGGTACACACATCCATCATCGGTGCCGAGCACTGCCGACTGTCCTGTAAGACACAGTAGGCCGAGTCCCTTGTTGGGATTTATCCCGATTGTGTGCTTCAACTGAAACGTTTTCAGTTCTGATAGTCTGTATACGATGCTCTTTGCAAAACAGGGCATTCCTTTGACCTCACAGTGTATTTTCCTTGATAGTAGACACATGTCAATAGTTTGCTGTATTTCTCTTTCTCTGGATATATTGGCTCAATACATTTTAGGCACAACGCTGGAGATCTGCAATTGGCCAACGAATTTCCGCACCTCTGGTGGTAGTTGTAGCAGCTTAGTGGAGCAGGAATAAACTGTTTTATACAGACATTCAAATAACCGATTTTCAGTACTGCTGGAAGGACTGCAATGCCAAATGTCAAGAACAGAGTAGCAGTTGGAACTAGTACACCATCAAAATTTTTGTAACTCAGCGGATACGTCTTAACACAACCGTGCCCAGAGTTCCTGCAATTGTTCTGAATCAAGGACGTCTATCAGGTCGTTCACACCACATGACACACTTGCTCAAATTCAGCGCGACATGGGATGTAACTTCAAAGGGGAAAATTCTTTGTTGCCCCATTGAAGACCTTTATTGCCTGCAGACCATGTAACTGGGCAGCATTAGATGCCTCGAACAACAGCTCTGTTCTGTTCAAAATGTTTTGCTGTGTTCGACTGCACCACCCGCAGCACGATAAATTACTTTTTTTTTTTAGCTCGAATGGGGATACTTTTGCGAAGGTGCCCCCTTCGAGACCTTATATTACCGAAAAAAAAAGGGGAGTAGCCAACTTTTTTTTCACAAATCACGTTCC
The DNA here is from genome assembly GCA_003012365.1 of Medauroidea extradentata. Classification (NCBI taxonomy): domain Eukaryota; kingdom Metazoa; phylum Arthropoda; class Insecta; order Phasmatodea; family Phasmatidae; genus Medauroidea; species Medauroidea extradentata. The sequence continues at coordinate 45,246 of PNEQ01134993.1, forward strand.
TATCACTGTCCGAATCACATCCAAGATCGGTATGCTGTCTTTTGTTGTGGCTATTGTGGAAACCCTCCTGCTGCAAGTCATGATGGAATGCCCCCCTACTAATAACTGTCGGACTCAAACTGACATTCGCGGGGGATGAAAAATACAAGCCTGCAGTTCAAACACATCATGGTTTTCTATTGGTAGACGGACATACATCCCACAGACCTAAGCAGTACATAGGACCAGCTACACTTCGCAGCTATTCACTGCAAATTATTGCCCCAGTAGCACACCAAATGTACACTAGGGCAAACCAGAGACAACCCGTACATCCTGAGCGAGACCAGCTTTATTCCCCTACCTGAGAAAACATCCCAGACTTCCCACTATAGAGAACATATAAAATGCAATTTCTGGGACTTGTGGTCGAGTACACCAGTCTCCTCCATGGTAACACTTCGTCCCAGCGAGTTTGGGTGCAATTGCAGAGCAGCCTTGACAACCCCTCCTGCTAGGACGGCAGCAGGTGGTGCTACATGGGTGTGCATGTACATGGATACGAACTCCGCACCTAGATTTGCCTGCTGAGCCAGTAAGAAGGGTTGGCTAAACTGTCACTAAGACACCCTGTATGTTCACACAATATGGAGGCAACACTCATTAGCGAAGATAGGACTTCATTACGAAGAACACCACCCTGGCCTCAAACGATGATAAAGAGAAGGAAGATACGATGGGACCTGGTTGGACAGAAAGAAAAAGGGTGATAAGTAGAAGATAAAAAAAATTTGAGATGACTGTCCGAAAAGATTCAGGTCCCAATCACACCCCGAGAAGTCGCCTCTTACGACAAGCACGAGTTAGCCATGGTGTATTCTATCCCGCCACCACAATGGGGTCATTATAAGGAGTTTTAGAATTAATCATACAAGTTTATGATAAGTTATGTCACTCTCATGTTTGTATAAGTTAACATGCATATAACTGTTACTTATACAAAAAGTATACCATCTGGGTGAAAAAATTATAACTTAGATTTAACTGCTGCTGCTGCAGATTATGCTGCTGCTGCTGCTAAACAGTGCACATTTTCTCCAACCAATTAATTTCAATATGCTTCTTAAAATTAAGTTATGATTGCTAAATAAAATATATGACGACACTAAAATCCTTGGTTATTAACTTTAAAAATTAGGAATGATTTTCTTTTACAGCTTATTGAGGCATCTTATATTTAAAGGCCTATTTGTTTCATCCTATTACTTAATTATAGATAATTAGAGACGCCTGTTTCACGCGATGCACGAAATCGCGAAATTTCCGCGAAATATGCATAATTTACCTGAAATCACAAAATAATTATTTTTTTATTTATGAAATTAGTACGAAAAACGGACCACATTTCCGTTCCGAGCGGCGAAACACGTCCGTTTCGAGATATCGATAGAGTAATGTGGCGCTAATCGTGCAATTTTCAATAGGTCGAATCGATAGTCGAAGTAACAGGACACTTATGGAAAATGGGGTGTTCCGCGAGTGTAGCCATTTAGGTTAAATAATTTTTGCTGTTAGTCTCGAGTTTGTACGTTAAAATGGTTGTTACGGTATTTGACGCTGCAGATGGTTTTTACGTAACCGAAAGTGCAAACAAAATTTTAATGGGCGAATTCTGCAATGTACGAATTGATTGGGAGAGAAAGGACACGTGCATTAAGCATATAAACAACAGTACGGTACACAAAAAAAACAAGGAAAGGTCACAATAAAATGTGAAAAGACAAGTTTCTGTTCCTACTGCAACTGCTACAGAGAAAAAGGCAAAAGTTGATAAAATTCATCACGTCTACGACTCGAGCATTCATGAAAGCAAATATTCCATTGGAAAAACTCGATAACCCATAACTACGGGATTGTATATGTTAATATATTCAAGGTATTTATGCAGCAAATAAAATTGTATTTCTTAATTGTTTACGATGTTTGCAGTTTCGAATTGTTTACGTCGGTTATCATAAAACTTATTTTACTACTGCCTGAAATAAATTTTGGTATTGCCTAAACAACATTTTTCACTCGTTCCACGTCGCGGCAAAATGCGATTTTACTATGTTACTTGTTGGACTTATATGAGTAATGTATCCTCTTTCGATTATTTAATGGTACAGGAGTTTTTTTGTTAGGTTCTGGAGATTTGCCTTCAGCTGGTAGACTTCGGGAAGATTATGTTCCTGAGATCATTCGTGAGGAGGAAGCAAGAATGAAAACAGCGGTAAAAGACGAACGAGTCTTGATTATGTGCGATGAAACCACAGACAGAAAGGGGCGGTGCGTCTTATAGTGCTCATTAAGGTGCTAGGGTGTGGGGACCATTCAGTCCAAAAATATTATGTGGGAGGGGTGAAAATCCTGAAAAATGCCACTGAATGTTCCCAGGCAATTGTAGGCATTGCTCAAAAGTTGGATATTCAGTATGGTAACATCGCCTCCATTACCTCAGATTCAGCTAGGTACATGGGCAAGTGCATGAATGCAATCAGGATTTTTATGTCGGAGGAACTAGTACATACTCAGTGCTGGGCCAATAAGTTAAATTTAGTGGGCAATGTTTGGGCAATGAAACTCACCGACTTGAACTGTGTGGTCCAAAAACACTTATTCTTCAACACACGTAAAATAAAACATGCACATATTCAATTCTTGACTGAAAAATATATGATAAAACTACGAAAGCAAAATTATTCCCCATCCCAGTTGTTACTCGTTGGAACTCCTGGTTCAAAAATGTGGGATATCTATGTGAATACTTACATGATATTGTTGAATTTGTGGAAATTTTGATGCTGAATGTGTTCCTGTACGCTGTTTTAAGGCTTTAAACCCCATCTGAAGTGCAAAAATTACACTGTCAGGCAGTTATACTCATAGAGCACTTTTCAAACTGTAGTAACCTGCTTTTGTTGCTAGAAAGTAACGAAATACCTGTAGCTCACATATTTAATTCAAAATTGAGTGACATTTGTAAAAGCTTAGTTTTGCTCAAAGATGGGTTTTACTTTGAGAAAACTTCAGCTAAACTTGCTCAGCTATCAAAATACTGTCAGGTACAATTGACTTCTTTTTTCAAGTCTGTTGGTGACTGCAGTTTACAAAAACTACACCACTTAATTGACACAGATACAGGTAAGGACTTCATCTCTTCCCTTGGTAAGCTATTCGACCCAAGGGATGCAGAACACAATGATTTGGGAAACAATGAGGTCTGTGAGTTGATGAGGAAACTTCCTATGCTTAAGGAACTTCCATCAAGCCAAGTGGTTGAACCATACTCTATCTTCAAAACAAAAATTTGTAGCTTGTGTAAAGAGGGCATGGACGTTGATGTAATTTCAATATTATTGTCACTAAAATCAGAGTTCCCTAGTTTTGTAAATGCTACTGTTAATTCAGTTTGGATTCCAGTGAACGTCGACTGTGAAAGGTCTTTTTCAATGCATAGCTGAGTATTGACGGACAGGAGGACAAACCTCACTCCAAGCAATATAGAACTGATGTCTATGGCAGTTTCAGATTGAGATGATAGTTATTTTATATGTGATTCACTTTTGAGTAAATATTTTAGCTTAGGAAACATTCCAGGGACAAAACTGCAAAGCAGTTATATATTTGTGCTACTTGTTTGTATTGCTTTTGTTTTAAGTATGTATAATATGTCGAATTAACAAAAAACATTTTTAAATTGTGTACATAAAATTCAAAAAGAAATGTATATCTTCACAGAATTATGCTTTCGAATTGAATGGTTACTTAAGAAATGTTAGTTATGCCAACAAATTATTATTTACAAGTTTCAGAATTTTTTTTAAATTGACGAAAGTTTTGACGAAATGAAAACAAAAGTGACGAAAAATATACCGAAATAATCTTATCAAAATTGACGAAATCAACAAAATATTTTCATCGAAAACAGATGTCTCTATAGATTATGTAACACTAAATCATGCCGTAACTGTAGAATTTACTGGTCTGTTGTTTTTTTGTTTATTTTTTGTACAGAATTGAGATTTATTATTATGACTATTAGACTAGGCAGTTAACTCGTGAAATCATTGTCTTTTGCAGAAAAGAAATTTACCATACCAGCACTTATAAGAAAAAAAATTGTTGAACCACACGCAAATATTGTTTTATTATAAAGTTGACATTCATCCATTTTAGTTATTTAGGGACTCAATAAGGAACAAATAAATTACTGCATTGTCATAACATTAACATAAACTCATCACATATAGAAATTTCTTTGAGTCCAACAACAGTACGATTTTTCAAATGTGAGACACATTTCGTTAAAAGCGACGCCTACAGGCAATAACACCAACCCCCTGCAAAAGGTCCAGAAAAATCTTTGCCCAAAGAATGTGTTTGTCTGAACAATCTTATATTTACCCACGTCAACAGTTTAAATTCAATCACATAGTGAATATGCCCTTGATTACTTATCTGGATCCATTTTATTATCCATCCCCTTTTTCAGAAACTCGCCGATGTTTAAATCGCTGTACACCGACCATTAGATAACATGTGTTCAGGTCAAATCTAGTTGAAACGATGTATTAATCGGTTCCACTGGCCAGAAACATCCAAGGATCCGATGGAACCCGAAGGAAATATAACGAAAAATTAATAAATCCGAAAATAAACAACAAGCGAACGCACTTGTTTGAGCCTTTTCTAGCAGCATACTAAAGATTAAATGAGGCAATGGAGTGTGTTAATATTATTTGTAATGAAAAGACGTTCTCATTGTGATATATACTTTAGTTTGGTCTTCGTTATTCATATAAAATAGTTACATGCTAATTTTGACTATTAAACTGAGACGATCCCGTCTTTTGTTTTGAACTTTGCTGCCTACCCGACCTTGGTTAAACTGACGTACTATTTTGCTTACCTTAATTGAAGACATCCACGAACTTTCTTGCGCTGGTGCTGTTCCACGCACGCACGAATGAATACAAACTGTGATCGCTCAACTATGGGTAAGCTGTTCAAATTGCCTCAAATTGTATTTGCCCATTTGACCAAAGTTTCACGCCGACCGGCTCGACTGTCTGCTGCCACAGTGCTCGTTCAAGTAAGAATAATGGAGCCAGCAGTGCTCCTACCTACATCACCTGTGACGTCAGTTACATCGTGATTGGGTGTTGGAAGTCACATGGGCAGTCTCTCACCGAGAACTATCTAACTTTGTTTTTGTGCGGTTGGCCAGACTGATTTTGTAAATAGAATCACTGTAGTATAGAGGGTGTGTGGTGCGCTCAAATTATGTAATATAAAATATTATTGGATGGGAAAATTTAGGGGTAGGAGTATATTTTCTGCTATAAATAAGTATCCCTGTGATCCGACTTACACTCGGATTCCTGGGACGTCATGATGCTATTCTCTGCACAAGTTAATTTGATGTTTGTATTCAAAACTATTGGAATGTATTGTATGATTGATCCACCAAGGGTAGAAGTACATTTGAACTCTTTGAAATGGTCTTAGATAGTGTACAAACATACAAAGTATTATCATTGTAGTATTCATTGCATCTGTAATTATGGCGCCTGCTTTCACTTGGCTGGCCAAAGTTTACGTATGCAACTATATTTTACCCAATGTACCCATATTGATATCTGTTTGGCAAGGGTGTTAAGATTATTTTCTTATGCAGTAAATTGACTGTAAGAATTTACTGTAATAAATTCTGTGTTATTGAATTTGAAGCAGGAATTATTTGTAATGATAATTTTGAGTACGGCTATCCTCAAATTAGTTCCATTCATTTTCCTAATATAGCCTGCAGTTGATTTGAAAACATTTGTATTGCAATATTGTAAATTAAATGATTTGTACATAAATTATGCAGCTTCTGGCCAATACTCATGCTTATATAAAAATTAATATCCAGTGAACCCATTGCCGTCCCAACTTCAAATTTGGGGTGCACATAGAGAACATACATAAGAAACACACATATATATATTTTTTTTAATTTTTAAAAATACCATTTTTTGAAAAACTCAAGGCCAAACTTTATTTCGAACGACCTTGAACAGAAATATTTTTGTGACCCAGTCGATATTGACATCAATGGAAAGCTCACAAAAAAAGCTTTAAAATGAGCCCAGATAGAATTCTGTATCTTGCAATGAAGCAAAGATAATTTACTTTATGTAATCTGTGAACAGTGAAATGATGGAAATTTAAAAATGCCGTAGAGTCAAAACCAAATAGAGTAGAAGGCTGGAAATTTAGGACGAAAGTTCTTTCATAGACTACTAAATATGTGCCAAATATAAAAAAAATTGGAAGGGGTCAGGTTGAAAATGAATTTTTTTTCGTTGATTTG
>PNEQ01134994.1:0-18242 GCA_003012365.1 Medauroidea extradentata
TTTGAAATTTTCGAAATTTTGGAAAATTTTGGTAATTTGACACTCAAGGTCAAGGTCGAGGTGAAAGATCAAGGTCAAGGTTAAAGGTCAAGGTCAAAGGTCAAGGTCATCCAACATGGCGGTCGGGGACGTGACGTCACAACATGGCGGACAAATCCACACTCGGCTGAAATCCACACTCCGGCTCCATGTCCCAGAAGGAACTAAATCTATCTACTCAGGTAAAATTTAATGCCAAAAGGGAAGTGATTAAAGAAAATTCCTCACTAAACGAGGAAATTCCTGACTAGATTTCTGAATTTGTTTCTCAGCCAGAGAACAACAAGCTTCTCCACTTGACTCCAAAAGAGGCCCTAATATGTAAACACTCGCGAAGAAACACATTATACTTTGATTGGAATTTATTTTCGAAAATTCCGCAGAGCCCCAGTAACACTGTTTCTATTCTCTTGGAGCAATATAAAGATATCATCAGTAAAGAAGCATAATCTGCTGAACGAAGATACTAAAATCAAATTTAATGTGGAACGGTTGTTGTAACTAGTATACATGTGTGAGCCTAAGCAGATGGTATCATAGGCGGGATGTACACGTTCACTTCGAAACATTGAGGTTGTCTTGGCTCTTGCGTACTGCAGCCATATTTCACGTGTACCTTAGTCCTACTACTGGTACTTTTCGGCTAGTAGCGACATAATAATATCGTGAACATATGAGTGATTCAGGTACTAACTATTTAGATGATTGCCAGTCTAGCAAAGGATTAAAATAAATGGTCGATTCCACATAAATACCAAATACGGTGCAGAAAATACTGTAGCAAAACTCGGTAATAAATAAATAAATATATCTTATTAGTTAGTTGACAGCGAAGGCATTCGAGATGGACAAATCACCCAATTTAATAAGAAACAGATAGGAAAGTGACAATCGCCCGTACACAAATGAGTTTTTTTTTCCACCACGATCAAACGAAATCAGGATACCAGCAACTGGATTCAAAACTGGATTCTCCTGAATACAAGATCAGTGTTCTATGGATGCCATTTTGGAAAATTATAACCGGATAGTGAAAACTTACGTGAAGAATTAATTTATGAAGATATCACTATACAATTTACATATAAGAAACTATTTTTAGTATGCTAAATACATTTCACCATATTTTGAAACGAACTGAGAATGTACAGTTGTATTTAATTATGTACTTGATAGTGAAAACAAAATTTAATGGAAATAGATTATTACTTTTTTTACTTAGTTTATACTTAAGCTACATAGCGGAAATAACGTGAACAACTTTTTTTTTTCATTTGCTGGTGTCCAAATAATTTGTTTATCTGTTTTCCTTATTGAAATACCCCAGATATAAAAAAACCTCATAACTTAAACAATAGTGACGTACGGAAGTATTATTAGCAATGCCGTTCTCCCCTACCCTGTGCACTGAATTTTTCAGTTCAGATCTACGCTTTTTTAAAAGTCAATATAGAATAACTACAAAACAACAATCCTTGATAATTATATTTGCCAACTTTATGAGCAAACATTTACCCAGAATTAAGAGTTTTTTAAGCGTGATCTCTTGCGCCGCAATTAACTGTGCGAGATATCAGCGCCAGAGATTGTTCTTCAGAAATACGTTAATCGAGAAAAATTATTGCTCAGAAAGTTGGCAAAAACTATTGTCACGGATTGCTGTTTTTTTTTTTTTAATTTTTGCAAATTGGCTTTGAGAAACCAACAATTCTAAACTGAAACATTTATCGCTGAATTATTGTATACCATGCACTCTGAGTTAACGCTGACGATTTTTCGTTTATAAAAATTATCTAAATTTTATTCCCATTGTTACGAAATAAGATTTTTATACGTGTTTATGTGTTTATTAGGGCCATGTTTAAAAAATTAAGTGTTGTTATTTGAAAGAGCTTAATATTTATGTACAGTTGCAAGTAAATAAACGGTTAAGGCTCCCATAATATCGTGTTCTAAAACCAGACATTTTCTGAAAAATAAAGCAAGCATTGCAGTGTGTACACAAATAATTTTTTTTATTATACATTCAATACATTTGATAAATTTAAGATATATTTAACAACTTACAAGTCAACACTGTCGGTTTAATATATTCGAAACAAAATGTCATCATTTGAAAATTCCAGCTGTTAATGAAACTAAAATATTTCTAACTTGAAAAACTGTAATCATTTTTCTAAACGAGGTTTAGAGTTATTACAGGCGACAATATGCTTCTGAATCTAAGATACCATATATTGTAAAGTAAGAATAACTTGGTTATGTTATTTACATCCACTGCAACGTATAATTTCGATTTTGAGCGAATTTTGACTTTAAAGGTACTGTAATAAGAAAACAGTCATCGTTTGGTTATATCATCTGTCAGACGGCACTTTTCTTAACCTTGTTCACCTACTACAAAAAAAATCGTGATATATAGCCTGAAAATAATGATTCAATATTCTTTTGCCATTTCGTTAAGCTTCGTAAAATATTTTATTATTAACTAGCTGTTATACGCGAATTCATTCACGGGGTTTTTAATTTAATGCTTTAAAATTCCTGAAACATTTATGTTTTGAAAAGTGATGAATGCTAGTGCACAATATTAATGGTCGTTTTTTGTAACACTCTGTAGAAGTTTTGGGAACACCGTTATGCCCCTGTACCCCATCCTCCCCTACCCAAAATAATAATTTCAACAACTGAACAAAATTTTCTATTTACGGATGTTTCGGGTACCCAGTAGGCTACTGTCCCCCTCCCCCTTCCTATTTTTTTTTTTTTTTTTTTTTTTTTGCTGAAAACGAAGAGCACCTGGAGAAAATGTATCAAAAACTACAAAAATTGCTCCGTGAGAAAGTTTCTGATAAATGAAACAGAATTTGTTGAGTTCAACTAAATACAATTTTCGAAAAGGGCCAGTAAAATATATTTTAGTTGAAACAAATATATTCTATTATTCATATTATTCTGATCTACCAAAGCGTGATTTTGTTGGCACAGTAAAATATTGGTTCGGCTCTACACGGAATTTCGTTCTGATACAGTAATACAAACTTGAGTCGAAACTATTCCTTGCTTTAGGACCTCTGTGTACAAAGGATGTAGATATCTTAAGTCACGGGCAGACTTAGCTTCATAATACAATGCTTTTTAGAAGGATGTCTTGTCAGGTGCAAGAAGTTTAGCATAAGTTTTCAATTTTATTTTCTTATGTTTAGATTTACGCTGAAAGTTTTTCAGAGTGAATATTTATTTCCATAAGAAATCTTCACTAAAACACATCCACACATCCACATACTTCTAACTTTTATTCACATAAATCATGAAAAAAACATTCGTGATATGAATTATACCAGTGTGTAATTTAACATAACTATTATGTTAGGAGAGGTCAATTAATAATTATATTAGTGTTAAAAAATTGCAAAATGGTTTAAACACGCTGTATAGTTGTCTAGTGCAGATGATTTCTCAACTAATCCATATTAGTATTTCAACAAAATCAGTTCCGTTGCGTTGGAAATTTTTTTCAGAAACAGATATGATTTCATAATTTGATGTATATAAATTTTTTATCTTCTAGACAACGATATATTTTGTGAGACGATTTTTACAGTCCACTGTACGTACGTGGTTTTTTGAGATTTCCTCCACATTGTTTTGTTAACATAGGATAATTTTCAATTTGGCGCCAAAATTCAATGAATATTTTGGTTCCTTACAAATAAAATAACATACAAGAACTGAAAGTCAAAAAATTGATTTACAATTAATTTCCTTCGAAAGCATTCATACTGATAAATACATAAGTAAATAAATATAATTTCGGTAACACACACATATATATTCAAAATCACAATATAGACAAATTAGATTGGTATTTTGAATTTTCATTACCAGTTTGTGGGTGCAAGTGTAATGAATTTAACGAAATAAATTAATATTTATGTATAGTACTGTTGCTGCACCATTGAGTAATAATTACGGATAAAATGTTCCTATGCCGAAGTTCACTGCTACAAACTCACATTCTTTTTATTTAATTAAATATTTAAAATTTTACCATGACTATCTGCTTTATGCCGTTTAAAGCGCAATTTTAACCACCATTCGCAATGTGAAGTCGGTTCTACTTCATTTCCAAGCCTGAAGTCTGGCCATTTATAACAGCCCCGCCATCCTCTCTGTTTCATCTTCTCTCTTCCCTGCTTCCATCATCGAGTTCTCACTTGTGCCAGTTCACATTACGTACGGCAGTTTACCCTTTTGGCCCATTTGCTGTAATCGACCTCCCCTCGTATTTCTGCTTGTCATTCCATTAAATTTCGCGGTATTTCAGCCCAACACTTCATGGTATATTATCGATATTGTAGCAGACTTTTACAACACTTGGCCGAAAGTTTAACCTTCCAACAGCATAATAAAGTGTTACATATAGGTAAACATTCATTGAAACGTACCTGAAAATAACTGACAGCTAATATTTAACTCAATCATTAAGTCAGAAGGTAATTTCGTAGGTTGAGATGGCTAGTGACGTGTCACCACAAACTATGTAAGCAAGTAATAAAATAAAATTGCAGTTCTCGCATGCGGGAAGTAGATGACGCTGCCATGAAGTGGGAGGTTTTCTCCGGGTGCTCTCGTTAATTCCCTTCATTATTTCACCGCAACTACAAAACCTCACTATATCACATAGTGTGCTCTCAGACTGTCTGGGGGCGAGAAATATGTACCCGCGGAAGTTATAAAGGTATTAGGCTACTTCAATTGATTACATTTTGTGTGTAATAAATTATAAAACCTTTTCTACATTTATGAGGCTATATTTCTCGCATTAAACAGCGATGTCACTTAATAATTTATGTTCTAGAACGCACCTTGGCCACCGAAACAGTGCTTAATATTTATCTTGTAAACGCCATATATCAAAAGAAGGGGCCCTTATTCCAAGGAGACGGTAAAATAACTTAGCATGTAAGACAGTCCTTACAGAACTTTATAGCATGAGGGTTTACGACCAGTCGTAAACTACGTCCCCGCGGAAATGGCGACGCGTTTTGCCGTTTGCGTGTGCGGAAGGAAATAATAGAAAACGTAGGTAGGGCTTCCCACATTCTCTACACTCGTCTGAAATTCTAGGCAAAGACACGAAAAGAGTAATGTACAGTCAATGCGAACACATGCATGGTACTTATATGCTGAAATACGCACTACAACTTTCTTCAGTGGCGTAGACCTACGTCTGCAAAGTGACATTTGATAATCAAGATGTAGTTAGCTTTTTCGTAGGAATTTTCGAAACACGTTCATAAGACACTCAAGCTGGCCATAACTCTGAAATGAAAATAAATAACGGAATAAATACAATTTTAAAAATTGACGAAAGTAAAAATCATAATTTTAGAAATGATGTAAAACCGGTAACACGCTTGAGACAGCATTTTTGCTTAACGTTTTAAGAATGCAACCCGCAGTTTACAACGAACCCATGACGAATAACTTTTCCTCTATTGTAAATAATGTTATAAACACAAATTATACAAATTCGGCGTGAAGTAAATGACTTCAATTTATAATGCAAGTAATACAAATTAATTTTTGTACTTTCACAATTTTAAATTTTTCCCTTAGTTAAATGGGTTTGATTTGCGAAACGATAGTAACTTACTTTGTAAAAAATTATTGGAACACAACTTACTCATATTACAGATTATTTTTTTAAACCTATGACTAGTTCGTAATTATGAATATATATTTTTAACATATCTTACCTTAGAGTGGTTCACAATCATCAAACTACGACTATAAAGTTTGGTTAACTAAACATTTTTACGCACTGTTTTAGTTTATGCATTATGTAGTGCAAATATCGGTGGCATGAAACTTTAAATTTTGTTTAATAAACCTTGTCAGCAGGATTTCTTATATTCCTTTATTTTTCTCCGCCAATTAATATTATTTAAAAAAATACGTTACTAAAGGACAACTCGGGAGTAGCGCACTAAATAACTACATAAATTACCAACTCGCTTTAAATGTTAACCAGTCGATTACGCTGTGTGGGGATGTACTGTACATATTCACTGATAACTGCTGTAGTAAAATGTAGTATCAGAAACTAATGATTGTATGGATTTAAAAAACGAAAATAAATATGCTAATAAATAACAAATCCTTAATTAATAAGATTTAAAAAATTTGCAGCAGACAGTAAACTAAATTTTTTTTTGTAAACCGCCTTTGTGCGAAGCGTACGAATTGTACATGTTTGCTAGTACTAAGACGTCCTTATTAATAAACTAATATTTCTGGATGGCTATACAGTCACAACGCATTAACACGCGCTGAATATCAGTGAAATGTCTGCTGCACCATTATAGCCTGTTCACTATAACCGGAGCACTCAGCAGAACTTGTAATTAATTAAAAATAGGTTTTATTGGCCCATATATGTTGACTTTTGAGAGAGTTGAAACGTTTAAATTGGTTTTTAGTCACATGGAAGTTTTCATACTAAACACAGTAAAGATGGCTGCAAAACGTCGGAAAGAAAACTTTATGCAGTGCTCACTTTATCGTGAACGACCTATACAATTGCGCGCTAGTAAGTCTCGTTTACTTATCTACGAGGACCCGGCGGTTTCCATGATCGTGTGGTTATTTTGCTTGCATTTTTACTAGTAGGGGCGTTTTCAAAATAACTCGCGTAGTTAAATCCATTGGTTTACAGCGTTATAAGGTTCACTAGCTACTAAATGCGCATATGTCACCACGTAATGTTAAGATCATGACATAATGGTGACTTCATCTTGTTTATGGAGAACATATCGTCATGTGTGTTGTGGTTCTATTTGGCTTCTTTGTTCAGCAAGACTTTTGTGGTTACAGTTTCTATACTTAGACATTTATCGAGATGCGCTTCAGTTTCTTGCCAAAACCAAAGAAAAATAATAACTGGCAAAATTTTGAACGCCTGACTACAGTGCCGTTTTCTTAAGTTTCACATGGGATTTCTTGTCAGACTGACGGCTTCCACGTGTGCCCGTAAGTCAAAAGGAGAGTGCGACAGAAGAACGGCGAGGGTTCGCAGAAGACTGGCGCTGGATCCAATATCTTGTCCAGAATGTTTCATCTCGACATCGCGGATGTTAAACAATGCAGTCCGATGTCCAGGAGAACGCCGTATGGCCAGGGGAAAGGTGCGGGAGGGATTAGGTGAGGGGAAGATGGTAGGGGACGATGGTAAAGGGACTCACGGAGGATAAGGAATTGTTCTGTAATGCGCATCACCTCCCATCACTTATATCCCGCCAGCTGGCCCGTTGCATAAGGGTGATGGTGTCTCAGAAGTACAGTCGACTAACTCCACTATCACGAACCGTGGCGTGTTTATATCATTACTTAAGAGTGAGTGGTAGATAAATAAACGCTGAAAACATCAATTGATTTCTACGCCAATATGGATAAAATGCTCAATGACAATCCTAGATCATGGTATTTGCACAACTTTACGAGTAAATATTCATCCAGAATTACTCATTCGTTACGCGTGATCTCTTGCGCCAAGGTTCCGGCGTCAGAGATTGTGCCTCAGAAGTTCGTAACACTAGAAACAATTTTGTTTAAAACGTTGGCTATAACTATTTTCTAGGATTGCTGTTGTTTAGTTTTTGCAAATTGGCTTCAATAAATCTACAGTTATAGATTAATGATTTAGCGTTGAATTATGTACCGAACACGTAGCCAGCAAGTATTAACGCAATTACTCCTGAAATAATCGAACGAATTAAAGCTCAACACGAAAAATTTTAAATTTTCTCTCTTTTTTTTTTAAGTAATTTATGGGAAAGTGCTGAAAGTTATGTTGCTGCAGATGGTTTCGCTGATATCGCTAAGGGACAAGTAAAATACGAAACCATGGTCAAATTAAATTTTAATAGGCTTGGAAAAAATAGAAGTCATTCAATGTCAGTTTAAAGTAAAAAAAAGAGCAATATAGCGTTTTAAATTACCAACTTTATGTAACTTAACATTCAGGAAACCTCTGTGATTAGTCGTTTTCAACCGTAACCGGTACCAGCGCTCAAGCGGCAGAAATTTTCTCTGTGCCAAACTTTTAAGATTGATCTTTATAACATGTAGTAGTACCAACCTTAACCATGTGCCAGGTCTGCTGGTTTCACATTTTTATTTTGTTCATTTGGTCCTATTTACGTGCTGTCGAACATTACACGCCTGGATTGAGGTACACTGTTGAAAGGGGATTGTAGTCAACAAGGGGCTGTTTAAGGGCATGGGCCCGAGTTTCTTCACATTTAACGACAATTATTTTTTAAAACATAAATGGGAGCCGGTATCGTAAAATCGCAACTTTGTTATGACTGATTTAAACTGCATACTCTAATTTTTTGAGTCAGAATTGTGCAAAATAGTTGCTAATTACTTAATTAACGAAATTTCCTTTCAATTGGTTTATTAGCTATACTCATCATACAGTTTGTCTCGAAAAATTACATTGCATAGTAAAACCAATTTGCAAAAAAGGTACGAAGCAATTTTACGATATTGTCTCTCGTATGGATTTTAAAAAATAATTCTCTCGTAAGCCGAAAAATCTTGGGCCCAAGTCCTTAAGGAATCATCCCAGCTTTCGCCGAAGTGATTTCAGAAAACCCTGGAATATCGAAATCATGATGGCCGAAGCCGGTGATCAAACCCGGAGCCTCCCAAACGTGAGGTCGAGTGATTTACCACTGCTCTACCACGCTCACAAGTGTTTCTTATGTTTTGAGTGTTTCGGTGTTTGGCTTCTCGTGCCTGCCAGAATATAGCTACGAATTCGTACATTTTTGTAGATTGGAATTTTACTGTAACTTATTGAGCCCGTTAAGAAAGGAATAGGCCTAATGCTGCACATTGTATCGATCCATTAACATTAATTTTGCGTAATTGTTTGGTTTTACTTTGAAATTATGTTTGCAAAGTGAAATTTCGAAAACCTTGTGTTTCTTGTCAGAATGGATACGGGTGAATTATTCCAAAACGAGGTGAAATGATGTTCCGGATCATAACTGACTTTCACATTTGAGAACAGGTACACAATTAACCTGGAAGGCCAATTTTCTGCACTTGAAAATATAACAAATTTGCAGTCCAGGAACTGAACATCTGACCTTTGTATTGTTTCCTCTTTTCTATGCACTAAACTGTCGGAACATAAACGTTTTTTTTTCTTTGTACCTAAGTTTGCCAACCATATTCGACATTAGTTTTGTGGGGAAAATTTCATCAGGTTGCAGCTATCAGATACGTATTGTAAATTGTATTCAGGATATAGTTATACATTTTTGACCGTTCTAATGCTGTGCATTAGTGTTCATCCACGATAATAGATCTTGGATATATTAATACGCCACCACGTTATTTTACCAGCTACCAACCTTTGTTTACAGTCATTACCTGTCAAAAGAGAACTGTGAAGCAAAGCGACATATGGCAACGTTTACACATATAAGTTTTAAAGTGAAAAGAAATATCTGTTTTTTGACATGACATTTTTAAACTACATGTTTGCTGAATGTATGCTATTTACACCTTAATTAAATTATTATATTAATGCTTAATGAAAATCTTAGATCAAAATACATGAAACCTCTATTTGGCAACATTATTTTACTACAAATTACAAAACGATAAATCATGAAAATAGACTGAAAATAAAAATGTCGCCGTAAACACGCCTAAGCCAGTAGATTTTTAATTAATACACGCCAAATACACTTTTGTTGAATAAATAAACGTGGCCCTGAAATCAGTACAGACATCATGTTTCACAAGTTTATACAACAAAATAATTAGGTAAACTGTACTTACTTTAGAACTGTATTCCACCCGATGCCAAAAATCTCTGCAGTCTTTTCGGCTACCGAGCACGATTCCGTGTCGCCCCTCAGTATTTTCTCACGAATATTTCGCGAATTACGGAGATCATCCTGGTGACGCTGCCTATTCGTTGCACGGTTAATTTTCATCGTTTTTCACTGTTCAGTAACAACGGCCACGCGACCTGCAGGAACAATCATAACAACGGCGGTACAGAATAAATGAGTAGTGACAGAAGCGACAAGACGTGATTTTTACCGTACTGGTTTTCTCTTTGGATTGTCATGATATCAGAATTCGTAGAAATTTGGTTAGACTACAATTTAGCAGGACCTATTATATAATCTCTGAGGAAACTGACACGTAAGTAAGATCACATTTGCCATTTCTAAATATGTAAATGAGATATGGACAAACACAATATTTCTTGAAATATAAGCGGCTGTTCAAACCAATGTCTCAAATCCCACATGGCTTTGTTTACATTCATGCACGCCCTGAGAACTGCTACGATAACATTATGTTGCTTCTAATAAAGTTGTTATATGATGTTGAGCTTCGAATTGTCATATTTACCATTTTAAAATATTTAGTTAATATACTAATTACAGTATCTAAAGCACTACAAGTGGTTATATAAAGTAATGTATCTATTCCACGTGGTATTGTTTATATTCCTATACGCCCCGAGAACTTATCTGGAAGGAAAACACGCCCTGTTACCTGGCGGCGTTGCGTGAACTTTGGCAACCATGTTAGCTAGATGACGCCTTTCTTCAGTAAATGTGATCTTGAAAAAGCCGTAGTCTATAGATATAAAGTTGATAGCTTAAATCCCTTATTATGTTGCCAAAACAATTGTATAATATTAATGAAATATATAAATTAATATATTTTTACGTTATATCAATAATACATTCGATACTACTTTATGCCTTCTTACCAATCATACAACCCTGAAATACTATAAGTAGCTATAAGTAAGGGTAATTGTCCTCAATATTTAGGACCATTACATTGGTCGCATCTGTTGTAAAATAGTACAGCTTTATCCTGAATACAGTATATGCACATTTTATTACATACTGTGCTCGAGATGAATTGCTAATTTTAAAGTATCATATTTGTTATTTATCAAGAAAAACAAAATTTTTACACCCCTCTATACGTAATGCAAAAGATTTTACACCACACCATCAGCAATGCTAACTGTAGGCCTACATACGTGTGTGCCTATGACAAATTACCAGAGCTTTATTATTGCTATTATTATAAGTTATATTACCATTTTTATTTTTGTTGTTGTAATAATTTTTATTAAATTAATTTCAGTTATTGATCTAACGATACAGTTGTATTTTCACATTCTAAAATATAGATATAGGTCATATACAACTTCAGTTATGAAACTACTAACATTATGAATGTGCGTTCCGGTTTATTGAAAATATCGTTGCTACAAATTAATTAAGGCATGCATAGATATAATATATCGTGAACATTTTTGTGCCAAAATGCTCTTGAAAACACTGTGGTTTCTTGCGGCATGTATAATTGGATGTTACACATCTGACACAACGTAGCTGTCTGCAGACCAATGATAGGCATAAAATATTTCAATAGGAGGATTCTTATAAGTTCAGTCAAATACGGTATCAGCTCGAGCGAAAGCCAGTCATATTTTCATGAGCTGAACGTACGTTGAAACCCAGCAAATCGTCAAGTTTTCCCACAATAAACCATTATCTCTAGGCATGCGATGTTGAGCGCCTTAGGTAAGGTAAGGCAGGGGCGTCATTTGGGGGTTCAGGGGGGATGCCCCCCTGGATTTAGAATTCTAAGTGTAAAAAATATATTTTTCTGTATTTTGTTATTTTAATAATGCTAATTTAAGCGCATAAAACTGAAGTTTTATTATTAAAGTTTCTAATTTATACAGGCTTAATTAATAAAAAAGATACAACAAGATCACTGTCGCCAAAAAAAATCTTCATCCTACCCCCAAGTAAAACCTGAAGAAATTACGCCCCTGAGGTAAGGCTGTGCCGAGGTGCTATCATCATCAAAGTTGTGAACCACAATACATCGATCGTCGCATTTTGTTGTCAGAAGTCTTACCAACGTCGCATTTGTGTAACGACGGGGTCATAACGGATACGTAAATTGACCTGCAGGAATGAGACTCCACGTAGAATTACAACCAAATTTAACCGCCAACGATTACGCGTGCTACCGAGTGTGACTGCTACTTTGATTTCGCGAACAACGTGATTGCTATCTCCCGCCTGGAAGCATGAAATCCTACGTCGGCCACGAGAGAGTCTGGAAAGTGGGTGTTGGTATAGATAACTGGTGAGAGTAGGGTATGGTGGGAAGTGAAGGTTTGATGTGTGCGCGCGCACACGCAAACAAACATGGAATTGTTGGGCGAGGGCGAGAAGGAGGGTTTGCTCGCGTGGAGGGGGAGAGGGTGAAACAAATGACGAGGCTTCCACGACACTCCAGTCTTGTTCAATTGGAAACCTCTCGAAACACAAGGACCCTTCATTTTACTCCGCTGCGACAACCTCCTCGACGCTAGAGTAGTATAACTCCGCAGAGAGCCTCAAATAACACATTATATTTAGATTTATAAAAATATTAAGTACACTGTAGGTGTTAATAGTGATGCCTTAAACCAAACACGGAATATGTAATATGTATGAACCGTTTTGAGAATAAAAGTTTTTTTTTAGTTCGTATACATTCTTACATTCATCTAGTTGACTGTATTTTAGGAAATTTCATATGTACATTGATACATTTAAATGCTCTATTTAAAATTACTAAAAATTTTAAGTCATATAGTTCTGCACTAATTTCTGCAAACCAATTTCAATTCTTATTTACATTTTTGTGTAGTTTTAAACACGAACTTACTCACGATACATTCAATGAATATTGCACTCATTATATATATATATATATATATATATATATATATATATATATATATATATATCTGTGTGTGTGTGTGTGTAATTTGTCTCGGATATGAAAACACAGAGGAATAATTATGCCAAAAGATTATTTACTTAACATATTTGCGAACGGGGTTCTTTAAGTTCTTCATTGTAATAAATTTTTGTCACCATTGTTTGATTACCGACACTTCAATACTTCTTCATTATAACAATATTGTTACAAACAATAGAGTCTATTTACAACGTTCTTAAGACATTTTTTTCTTCGCCAGCAAAGTTTCGCCAGGTGAAAATTTAAAACCGACCATTTTTAAAGTTGACATAAACTATTATGGTGAAAGGATAGATAGTCGGTATCCCAAAGTATAATTTTAGAAAGTCATAAGAAAATATAAGAGCTTAGTGAAAAAATTAGATGTGTCACAAACTTCTGAAAAATATGCAATAAAAATATATTTACGAAGGAAACTCTCCAAAACTTTTTTTTAACTCCTCGACGCTTAACATTTGTTAGTAACCTACGTATGCAAATCATAAAGTATTTATCAGTCAAAGAATTTTTACTCCACTTTTTCTCAGAATATTCACAAATGTTTTTCATTTTGAAATAATTGCGTATGAAAAATTCCAAGAAACTAAGTTATAACAAATTCTGATTGATTTTCTCTTGTATAGTTTTATTTTCCACAGAGTTTAGGCTTAATAGAGAGTCATTCATGGTATCATAAATGGCGTGATCTTTGCTTATTGTCATACACTTAATGTGCTTTGTTATTGGTTTCCTAAGGAGAATTACTAATTGAATTACATCAGGTGTAGTTATGATATTAGAAACTGAGTCGCCATCAGCAAAAGTAA
The DNA here is from genome assembly GCA_003012365.1 of Medauroidea extradentata. Lineage (NCBI taxonomy): Eukaryota > Metazoa > Arthropoda > Insecta > Phasmatodea > Phasmatidae > Medauroidea > Medauroidea extradentata. The sequence continues at coordinate 13,734 of PNEQ01134994.1, forward strand.
ATGCCAATGTGATGCTGACCCTGTTTTTTTTGCTCGCCGGACAATGCCGATGGTCAGTGAATTTTATCCCCCCCCCCACCTATTCACTAAACTCATCTTAACAGTACTGAAAACCTCACATTTAAACTTTTACCAAAATCTCTTCACTTTACATACTAAACGAGTGTAGCGGCAAAGCGCTGGTCAGTCCAAAGAGAAGTGCTTCATTCAAACTGGACGATTTAGAAACACGTCCTCCACCAACTGATACTCTTTAAAGATTAGTCTCAGCCAACTCTGGTGTGTTTCTGACGTAGTAGATCGCAGCACTTGATTTCGCTTATGCAAACTGAACGCCTGCAGTTAGACAACTTGTTATGCACCTACGTCATAGCACAGCCATTCTTGGTATGTTTGTGCGGCGGGAGGAGAGGAGGACACTGTCGCAGTGCCATTAGCCTTCAAGGATAAGGACCGGTCAATCCAGATTAGCAGTAGGCTCGTATAGGGCCATTTCCTTACCTGAGTCTCACAACTGTGAGCTTGCAGCTAGAAGAGTTTTCTAAGAGCAAATTGTGAACCAGAATGCTCATTTACCTATACTGTGCTTCGGTCTGAGTTTGGTATCCGGTAAGGTCATTCCCAGAGTTTCAAATGTGGCAATTGTGCGCACAGTGTATTTGACCAGCGGATTTTTTTTTTTCTCGCGGATCTCAAGTTTCACCCGCTCATAAATTTCTGCATTGTTACATACCCAAACCACTTCATCTTAAACCGTTCTGAAGACCACATTGTTCAGAGCTACACAAAGCTATCGAAAAAAGATTTGACTCATTTACAGTTCTGTAATTCGATAACTTATCTACGGCATACGTAAACAAAGTAAGCCAAGCAGCAGACGAGCAACTCACGAATCCGAATTACCGTTTATAAACTAAGTTTAAAGGTCGATTTACGTTGTAATATGTTGGTATTAAAAAAAAAATCCGTAAAACAAGAAAAACAAATCAAAATTTCAGAGTTTTATTTACCACAAGAACACTTTGAAACGGATTTTAAAACAAATCAAGCAGTATTCTGTGACATGTAGTTTGAGTGTGCATTTCTAAATGTATTTAGGTTAATCAGTTTTTGAGACCTATAAGAACTAAAAATGTGCAAATGTTGACTTTGTAGTGCCATTTTGGAAAAACTGGTTGTGGAATTTTTTTTGCAAGAGGAAAATGTACTCTGAAGTAACGTCTACAAAACTAACACTGTTTCATTTAAATATAAATTTGTGATTTTTTTCCCCACTTGGAAACTCTTAAGCAGTGACTGTGGTTGACGCAGTATTTAAAACAATAGCTTCCCACCAAGGCGATGTGGTTCTTAAGTCCCCGGATTTTCTCACGTAGGAATCGTGCTGGACAATGCCGCTAGTCAGCGCGTTCTCTCGTGGATCATCTATTTCTCCCACCCCTCTCACTCCGTCACCTCTCCACTGTGGAGCCTTATTCCAGCTCATTCTCCGGGGCCAGCAGATGCCAACGAGCGTCCAGTGGTAAATCGGCATTCCTTTGTGCGATACCCTGGCACTTGAATAGCCTCCTTCATACAATATTTCTTTATTTACCTGTTGGCACCCCTGTACGATGGTCACAGGGTGACTGAAGAATTCTTAGGTCTTCTCGCGCACACTGCTAGAAACATAATGCTTCACAAAGAAATACCAGTACGTATCTTCCACCAATTACTCACTTCTGCAAAAGGTCGTTTTCCTTGTTAAACATCGGTGCTTCTACGCAATACTGCAATGCATATTTTCGCAATGAAAATTACAAGAAAATTCCAAAAATTAAATATATATTTAATTTATTAATGTATCCGAAAATTTTATTTTCAGTTTTACAAAGGTCGTAATAACACAATTTTTTACCCGCTAAATTTCAAACTTTTTGTATAAGATTACAAATTCTTTATTTAAGTGTGATGGGATGCCGAAGCTTATTTTCTTAAACATTAAAAATTATTTTAATAAATGCGTAGTCCTATCCCCTTCTTTACCATACAATTGTAAGTATTTTTAACAACTTAAAATATTTTCCATATTATTCTTGTGTCTGATCGAAAATATATTACGACAATTTAATTTTCGCTGTAGAAGAATAAAAAGTATTTGCAATGGCCTGCGTACATATTCTGCAGAGATCGTTATACGAGTAGGTGATTAAGATTCCTGAAGTGCTGAACAAAGGATTCGGAGCGTCATATAAACTCTAACAGATTCATTGCCTATCATAAAGTTTTGGCATTTTTTGTTCCAATGCTTCGAAAAGTGCACAATGCCGTGGAATAAATTATTTTATTTTATCCTTAGCAACGGATAAAATAATAATAAATTTTCTGCAAAAATTTTTAAGATTCATCTTTATTGAAATTTCTTTGAGATTCAAATTTTTGCGCCTATACATATTGTACATTGCGTTGGTTGCATGGAATATTGCCGATATTTTTGTCACTATCCTTCGATAACGTGTTTACTTTTTAAATATTTTTTTAATAAATGCTGCGTACGAACGAATGGCATTTCTGCTTGCTGTCAATTCCGTTAGAAGATTTTAGGTTTAATAACTTTTTTGTTAACGAACGTTGTTTTATATTCTGTTCAAATTTTGCATTCAGTGAAACTTCTAACAAAAGAGGAAGCAAGCAAATGTTACAGTCGACTGCTCAATTTTTTTTACATCGTCGTCGAGATACAATTGCGATTTTCAACAGACCGTTAGAAATCTACGTGTATATTTTTTGTGACATTTTGCAAGCTCGGTGTATTTACCTGTTCCTGGAACTTTAATATTGCCGCTCACACACAAACGCACGTTTATTTCTGGACTTTTAAAAGGCCAAGTGAATGTGAAATTCACCCCTCCCCTAAGTCTGTGAGAAAGGGACGTCGGACGCGTCTGTCGTTATTACTGATTCCACCTTTTATAAGACCGACAGCGAGCCGTTTTTAGCACGAACTAGTTTTTTTTTTCATCTCCCCCTCTAGTACCTACAGTGCCTGTTCCTTTGACATCGAAAGGCCGGATTGAAATCCTCTCTCACGCGTCCATATGTTTGTTTTGTGTAGAGATTTCTCTCCAGCCTTTTCCGCTACAGCACACTGGCCGGCCATTCATCCTACGCTGAATTCTTTTTCCATCTCCGTTCTATACACAGTCGTGTCGGTGCGTCACCGCTCAACCCCTCATACACCTACAAGGTGGCTCGAGGGTTGGGGAGGAGGTTGAAAGAGGGGTGAAAATATTATATGGAAGAGGAAACCATAAGAATTCAGCAGGGAGCTCTGTGCCTAAAAGCCGATACCGCTGAGGGAAGAAGGAAAGCGAATGTTACTACTATTTTTTGTAGGTCGATCAATCAGGGTATCGGGTGGAGTCTCCTTTTCATCGCGGGGATGAAATCAAAAGTGGCTCCACAGGTCAGCCATTATACGCCGTCCGGTTATAAAGGGCGTGGCGGGCGGGGTTTAAGATTCAACACCACTTCAAACCTCCCTCCCCCCTTCCGCAGCGACCATTCGCCATCACTCTCCTGGGTGTCTGTGTTTGCAATTTCTGTGCCGTGTCCATTCACACAACATAAAAAAAAAATTTTTTGCTAAAATTTATAAAACATTCAGTGTATGCAACATCATCGAAATGACTTCAACACTCAGTTGATTCGGCTAACTCTGAACTGCTGGTACGTATTAGCAGATCTCTGTTTTTCACGGAAAATGAGTTCTTGAAAGCGGACATTTACTCTTTTGAGTCACCGCAGAATGTCAAATATTCAGTTAGATATTACTAACATAGTACGATATACAGGTTGTTACAAAAAGGTACGGCCAAACTTTCAGGAAACATTCCACACACACACATAAGGAAAATATGTTACATGGACACATGTCCGGAAACGCGTAATGTCCACGGCAGAGTCCCTCCCATTACCTCTCGTTACATGCCATCATAAAAAACATTTCGTACAGACACTGTTCCAATTACTCAGTGGAATGTATCGTTAGAATGTACGTTACTTCCAAGGATCACCGCCAGGTGGGCGACGTGACGGAAGGTAATCGTGACTGCATTGCGTCTCTTCAACTCACATGAAATGATGGACTGGGAGCATACAGTGGCCCAACTGGCGGGGAACCTACGAAGTACAGTACATTGTAAAGAACGAATCCATTGTGTATTTGGCACATTTTCTGTACGAAGTGTTATTTACGATGACATTTAACCAGATGTAAGGAATTGAGCTCTACCATGGCAACTAAGCGTTCACGGACATATGTCCATCTATATATATAACAAGTAGATCTATACAGAACTAATCAGCCTACTTTCCTGTAGTGTATATTTTGATAACAGAAATGTTTGCTCAAGGGCTGTAGGGGGATGAGTTATCCTAGGGTTTTAGAACACACAGAAAAGAATGCCAACGAAAGCAATGTGATGAAAAACTCAAAAATTAGTAAACATACTGCAACATTTAAATTTT
>PNEQ01134996.1:0-18236 GCA_003012365.1 Medauroidea extradentata
AAAAACATATTAAATAAATGGCCTAGCCGTAGCATAAATTCTACCAAGCCCTAACAAATCATAGCAAGAATAACGTATTACAAGAATTGTAACAATACATTTATTACTAGAGGTAAAATAATACTACCCTACACTACTTATAAACACTTTACAGAAGAAAAAAAATACTCTAAGACCTACACGAGTGGAACATATTCAACGCCTTACGAGAATGCAACATACTAGAAGAATTCCTAGCAGTGTACTATGATACAAGACAGACATACAAGAGAAAATAAGTGTTAGGTTAAAGGAAGAACAGAAACAAGGCTAGACATGTAACTTGTTAGAAGGATAGGTCAGGTTAAGTTAGGTTAGGTGCGGTAGCGCTCTTAACGGTGAAACTTGAAAACAGAGACGGACTAAACCAGTAGTACATACAACATCAACACTATCTAGCAGACGGCACTGGAACCAATACGACTGGTTTAGCTACTAGCTCTTCTGGTGGAAAGACTCAGCACCAAAGTCTTAATAATCAACACCATCTAGGAGACGATCAGTAACTACAGGCAGCCCTACCTAGAGGACAACAATAAAACTAATTAAAAAAAAAACAAGATAGAAGGTGGAGCCAATGAGGGTAGCTAGGTATCAAGACAACGGACATTAACCAAGATGGTGGGTAGACCGTACACAAATAATTACGAGTCACATTCTGAACAGATCCCCCGATCCCGCTCCTAGGCTCCTGCAATAGAACCGCCATTACTACACTACTAATCGGATATTTGAATTAACATATGAATAAATTATTTCAGAACAGATATTTGGTAACAGTTCGTGAATCCAAATACTAATTCATTAGACTTTTAATTCCCTACTGGCCATTGTGAATAGCAATACTAGTCTGGAATATCCAGGGTCGGGCTGTATAGTTTGGTGTAGATTGTTCGCGGAGACTGATTCTGCAATGAACGGCACAAGACTGATACATATGCGTGCAGATCTTCCCCTTCTCGCCCCGGCTTTCCCACTTCCCCGCAAAACCATCCGTCGAGACGTGGCGCGCAGATAATACGTAGCATAGAAGTTTATTTTAGAAAGAATAAAATCTTATTGCATCCAGTTGTTGGAACGCGAATGAAAAGTACGAGCTGGTTTTACGGATTGCTTCTATTTGTGATATGATTGTATGATTATTGTTTTGAATATGTTCTTATCGACAAAATTGAAACTAAAATTTTGCATGGATGCAATTAGTTCTTTTACTTTACACTTTCTTCATTCTGGAATTTATATTATTTTAAAGAAGTAAATAATGTCTTACTGTCTCACATTCACCTTATAAATCTTGGTGATTGTGTTGGCTTGTTTATGATTTGAATTTGTTCTACGTCTGCATTGATAACGTGTGATATAGGAGTTAATTGTTCAGTATCTAAAGCTAGCTAATTTAAGCTATCGCGGACAGGAATATTAGATTTGTGGAAAAATTTCTCACGTAACAATTATTTCTATTTGTCGTCAAATTATTACTCAGTTTGAAGGAACCAGTGCCTTCAGAAGAGTCTACCTAGCAGATCAGAAATTTCAATTATGAGGCTCATTGGTGAAATACGGTTTGCTTTCAGGCTGATTCCAGAGTCTGTCCGCTGGTTGGCATCGCAAGGACGAGAAGACGAAGCTATAAAAGTTCTTGTCAAAGCAGCAAAGAGGAACGGCGTTATATTGTCTGATAGCGCCCTAAAGAAGTCGGAATTTAGTTCTTTTATAAAGGAGGTGAGTGCATCACATGAATTATCGCGCGGAGTTAAAGTTAGTACCTTTACCATAATAAATATTTTATAAATATTGTAGCAAGAATTAGGACAACTAACTACCTTCAATATAAATGTGGTCAGTAATCTTTAGATTATATGCTATCCTTTTTCTTTTAATATGTAATCAGTAATAGTTTCAAAAGTTGTAAAATGATCAAGTGAAAGTGTGAACAAATGCTTGTTACAATATGTTTTAGTGCAAGGTTACTGCATCATTTGTTCCACATTCTTGGGTTGCGTATTTGCTCGCCAGTAATCTGACCTTGAGCGCGGTCTCACGCAATTTTCATCGCCATTTTTTTTTTATTTTTTATTTGTACCAGATATTATTTTTCTTATTTTAAACATAAAATGTGACTAAATTCGGCTCTTATAAAATTTTTTATCTCTCATAGTTTTCGCGTAATGGCTTGTTAGTCATATTTTGCATGTTTCCGTTTTAACGACTACACTAAAACCAACTGATATACCAAACACAAAAAATCACAGCTGATAAAGACATTACAGGCTACAATGACATGCTCATAAAGTCAAAGAATAAAAATTATTTGAAAAATAAAGAAAAAATGCTGAAACTAAAAATAAAAATTTAAAAAATTCAGTTATTTTTTTAAATAAAAATAATTTTTATTCTTTAATTTTATGAGCATTTCATTATAGCCTGCAATGTCTTTATCCGCCGTGATTTTTTTTTTTTTTTTTTTTTTTTTTTTTTTTTTTTTTTTTTTTTTTTTTTTTTTTTTTTTTTTTTTTTTTTTTTTTTTTTTTAGTTTGGTAGGTCTATATCAGTTGGTTTTAGTGTAGTTAAAACGGAAACATGCAAAATATGACTTTAGCAAGCCATTACACGAAAACTATGAGAGATAAAAAAATTTCACAAGAGGCAAATTTAGTCACATTTCGTGTCTAAAATAAGAAAAATAATATCTGGTACAAATAAAAAATAAAATAATGATGAAAATTGTGGTAGACAGCTCCCTTAAGCAATCTGTTCTTTCAAGTGTGTTCGTACTGAAATCAGAAAAAAAAAAAAAACAAGTGCCTACTGCTGTATAGAGAATAGTTCTTAAAATTAATTATTCCTAAAATTACGTGTATGGTACGAAATTAAAATCTAACAAAGTATATTGGAAATTTTAATTTGATGCCAGTACAGGTTTACTGTTAGGGCAATTCGTATTCATCCCACTTTTTTAAAATTATTCACAGTTCTCGCTCATATGCACGTAATTCAAATCACTTGCTCACTTAAACTCCTGTTTCAAGTGGGGCAAACAGTAAATAATTACATTTTACAAATTATTACTAGCTAAATGGCAGGGTGGGGCAGGAGCTCGCTCGGCAGTGACTGACTTTGATAACTCGGTAAATAGACTCTCTGATAACGACCCTCTGCAACAGCCTCACCCCGACCACGATCAAGAACAGAATGTCCCTCTTAACTAGGCCACGTACGCCCTAAAACGGCACCGCCCCTTCTACGACGTGGCACGACCAGTCAGCGAAATTCGCCCAGAATTGGTACACCCGCATCGCGGCCGCGCTAGAAGCGTACCAGATTTGCAACCAGAGTTACGCCAAGCGCCTCGAAAACTGCAAATTATCACCGACGACGTGGAGTCTGCAGCCCCAGCCACCTGTCGTAACAATCTGTCAGCAGTGGCCTGCTTCTGGCGAAACTAACTCTATTACAACAGAAGATTCACGCGTCCTGTTTTTTTTTTTTTTTATGAAACAAAGTTTCTGCGCAGCTCGCCTATGAAAAATTTCACTCAAAAATGTAACACAGTGACAATATTCTAACTAAGATACGCATCATATGTGGATGTCTATTTTGAAAATTTCAGGTGTGTAAGTGCTCACTTTTTAAAAGTGCATTCAATATGCAGCACAATGTTTTTCTCATTATTGAACCGAATTGATACGTTTGTTACGAGAAAACTGAGTTTACAAAAATTGCATGAATATGGTGGTGCCAGTATCTTTATTACGCTGCTGTAAATAAACTTTCTAGTTGTTAAAAAACTGTTTAAATATTAGTTGTTTATTCACACCCTTTAATACTTATACATTCTTATCGGCCTGGACCCGAGATTGAACTCAATACTTAATTCACACATTAATTTTACTGTAGTAGCTCAGTAAGGAAATAACACAGAATACTATATATAATTTTACTACTTTGTTTACATGAACATAGTTCCTTTAAATTTGTTTCTGTGTTACCAGGACTCATAATAATACATGGAACCACATTGCCTATGTGACTGTAACGTTCACGAGTAACATATTTATTCCGATAATTATAATATTTTGTGTTAAGTATTCTGTTTGATCGGAGAATTTCCGTCAGTATTCTCGGGTCAACCAATGATAACTGCAATTCAAAATTGTTCATAGCGCGAGAAACATTAAGTATGTTTATGATAATGATTAATTATAGGAAAGGCTATTGTTTCAAACCGAAGGCACTTGCATCTTAACTGTCTTTATATGCGTTGTTTAACCAGGATTTTTGGCATCAGATAACCAGACAACGGCCCTTTGTGATTGTGAGCCGGCAATGCTCTTAACCAGCAATTTATCTTATCGATGAAGTTGTCCCGCATTCAGCAATGTGGAATACAACCAGTGCCTGATCTGGAGGGGTGACAAGCAGGGTCATGTGCTCTGGGCGGCATATCAAGGGGTATGCAGGCTGACCCGACATGTTAGAGAAAGTTAGGACAGAAAGCGCATTTAAGAACCTAATTCAGCAAATAATGAAAGTATAATCAATTTTTGGCAGAGAGTCATTAACTTTTTTTGTATCGTAATGTTAGTGTGATATATTGTGTGGTGTAGTTATAGTGTTTATGCATATGTCAATGCCAGCAAATGAAATTGAAATTATTTTAATTTTATGTCATGATTTGAAAGTACAGATTTCTCGCATAGGAAAAATTCAATTTCAAAATTACTAAAACGAAATTAATATTAAGTTAGCGACTATTTTTCTACTCAATATTTTACTTGCCTTACCGTAAATTTCGAAAAAACTATTTTTTTTGGGGGGGGGGGGAGGCGTAAGTCATCTTTTCCCCCTCACAAAAAGATCTGGATCCAGTACTGAATACAACTTGCTTTAATAATAGTGCTTCAGTGCCGATTTTAAACAATCTGATGCAAGTTAATGCAAGTACGTGAGCGCCTAACTTGAGAACTCTTGAAACAAATATCTTAGAGGATGGGTATAGGAAAGTTCGTGATAAGCGTTTCGGAATAAAATAGAGGGACAGAGAGTTTGATTTGTAGATACTTTTCTTTGCGAGAGTTGGTGCGAATGATGTTGGCGGCAACATAGAGACGTGGGAGGATGATAATTGTTAATATCCTTGCAGTATATTGCATCACTGACTATGAGGCATGATACTAGAATAACAACACGACGGGGTAGAAAGCAATAAGATAACCCCCTTAGTAGAGCTACATTTAACTGAACCTAGATGCTGAGGATTTTGGACAGCAGGTTATTTAGTGCTGAAGTAATTTTGATGACAAGCCGAACATTAAATTATTTTACTGTGAATTGTAATAGTTTACTTAGCGATCGCACGATATAAGCCAGTGAAAAATTTTACTCCATAACGTGTAAAAGTTCCATGGATTGGGGAAAAAAAATTTTTTAACTGTTCCGGCTGAAGTCCGAGTTGCTCAGTGACAAATATTTACTTGGTTGCCATATGTCAACATCTGATCATTGCCAAGAAACCAACCTTGAAGCCTACGGATAGTATAATCTATTTTTTCTCATCTGTCCTCGTTAAGCTGTACTGGTAGACAATATACCTTATAAATAATGCTGAGGAGCTGTTTGTTGAACACGCTGATTGTGTTCTCACATAATGAGTTAAATACTCTGTGTTGTATGTATATAAGTAACCCGTTGTTGTTAACTGCTTACGTTTGTTCAGTAAGTAATTTAAAATGCCACGTATTTTATTAATGCGAACACAATCGCATGCTTAAGATTTACGATTTTAGCATTTGCTTAGCTTCAGTCATAAAGCCTAGTGTAAGATAATTCCATAACAGTGTGGTACTTACATGTTTTCAGGAAGAGGGCAGTGTTCGTGAGGATAACGGCAATATTTCAAAGAATGTGTTCCTACAAGCCCTCAAGTCAAGAATATTGCTATTGCGTTTTGTAAACTGCAGCATCTGCTGGTGAGTTATCTGTGGATAACGAACAGAATAAAATTATATATGAGTTAGTATTTTGATGTGCCCAATTCCACGCCGATTTAAATTTATACACCGTAAAAAATCCTTCATTAGCAGGAATTCACTTGTACTGTTATCAGTGAAGTGTGGTACATTGCTTGATGCTCAAATACATTACGGCAGTGATGTGATGGGCTCTATTATTGAGCCAGGTATTGTTACAATTGTAGAATGAATATTTTGCATTCAACGCGTTAACTGTTGTTGACTCACGTAATAGGCTAAAATGCTTATGGTATTTTATTTTTCTGGTTTTTAAAATCCTAATTAGAGTTTTTAGTGATTTTTTCCCTTCTACTTTGGAGGTACGCTGCAAAATTCTCAAGCCACGTTTTTGTACGCCCTGTCAATAAAAAATGTAAGCCGTAAGGGTGGGACTGGTGCGCGAGCCAAGAACAATACAGAAGTTATTGGCAGAGCATTAAATTTGCTCACCGTTTTTTCGTTGTAGTCTTGTTTCTGTAGGACTGGCGTTTTATTTTTGGAACGTGTGGCATATATCCAAACTAAGGCCACGGTCACGTTAGAGGTCAAACCTGTTCAGTTAAATATATTCGGCAGCAACGCTAGACTGTGTTTAAAGCTACCCTACCTGCCTTTCAACTGCGCTGCAACGAGTTACGGCTATTCTTTTTTTACGAAACTATTGAACGGACATTGTATCTGTAGATCTACGAAAATAACACACACTTCAAACTATGTCGCTATAGTTTTAAAAATTCGGCACGTTTACTAGAAACATTATTTGCAGGTCCCTAAAAACGGCCAAAAATGGCTTTTATAGACTGCCGTATCTGTAAAATCCACAATCTGATTCGAAAAACACAACTCTACAAACAAGCGTTAGACTTGGAACTATGCTGCCCATAAATAAAATAATGTGGTCACTGCTTAAAGTTCCATAGGAAAAAGGTTAACTCGTGTAACCGCTCCATAAAACTGAACATGTTTAAGTGAAGTACTTCTGTATCAAGTATGACCGCAGCTTAATCCTTTTACTTTTTGTTTGTTGAATCGTATTTCTAGACACTAGTCTCATAAAGTCACATTTACCAGGTTTGAGGACTTACAAAAACTTGTTGCGAATAGACGCTCTGAATTTTTTAAAACAAAGCAGCGTTTATAATAAGTGTTTCCATGGGAAAACTGGTTAACCTGTTTAGCTAAAAACACGACATACACCATTCATAGGAGACTTTTCTTAATGCGACAGCCACAGCTCCCCAGATTTCTGCAAAACCATCTTCATTATAGCAGAGAACTGGAACGATAACCGTAACAAAATACTCTTTAATGTCAATCTTCACTTGTCAGTGGTTAATCTGCTTGAAGCTAGGAATACTTGCACTATGCACTTCTTAGTTTACGGTACATAATAATATTTCATATAATTAAAAATAAAATACAAATACACTCAAGTTTTATCTACCACAGTACGTAGTTAGTTGCTACAGATAACATTTATATACTAAACATAAACAGTTACTGAACTGCTGCTAACGAATGTTTGTGAAATTTCACCTAAAATGATAAGTTCACATTGTTGTTAAAACAACACAGTAATATTTATTTTTTGTTCCCGTGACTTAATAAGTAATCACAAGCCAACTTTGTCCTACGGCAAAGATAAAATGTATCTTATAAGGAATACTAATATATATATATATATATATATATATATATATATATCTTTGCAATAGTGAAAATGTGTTTTTATCTATCTTAAAAAATTAGCATTTAAGATGAACAAGCATACGTTTAATAACACACATACATTACATTTACATTTTAATATTTTGGTCGTTTAGGAGAGCAATAAGTAGATTCCCTTCGGTTTAATGCGTATCAAATTTCAAGAACGACAATGGTAAAACTTTTTCTCTCTTCCACCCTCTCCCCCCCCCCCCCACACAAATTAATTATTTCCACAAAGTTGTGTAGTCTAGAATATCAGGTGGCGATTTAGTAATTGTCTGGCGGTCGTTTATAAGTTTCCCAAAAAAAAGTGTCATTAAATTAACAACTATTAAATTTGTGGTTTTTGTAAATAAAGTAGAGTCGCGTGACAGTTGGTTCACTTTATGGGGTTTTTAACAAGACCATTTATAAGCCACTATTAAAGGTTTCTAGGTTTCTACCCTCTGTGTGGAATTATTTCATTACCTGTAGATCATGATCAATATCCTGAAACACTACAGACGCACTATTTGTATTAACTATCTAGCTAAATGCAACAAATGTGTCACGGCTCACACATCATCGCCTTGAACGAGAGATCAGGTTAAGACGGGGTGGGGGTACATATGTTCCCTTTCAGCCTGAATAATGGACAAGATTATATGGGCCGGCAAGGGAGAGGGGGTGGTACCCTTGAAAACTGCCGGCAACGTCCGCTACATTTCCCACGCGCGGAAACCTGGCGGCCCATAACAGATTAAACCCGGATCGTCATGGAGGGTGGCAAGTGGTCAGGTAACTATCCAATAGTGGCTTTTCATTCCAGTTTTGTGACGAATTTGATATATATTATACAATATAAAGAAAATGAAATAGCGTGCGTAAAAACTTATTTGACTTATGAGACATTGTCATAAGACTTGATCACATAGTTGACAGCTCTTGATAGACTAAGATATGCTGGGATAGCCGCTTATCTACAGACCATGGCCAATTTCCCCACCCAGTTTATGCCCTTGTGTACAGTTGCGTGTATATAGTCGCTAATGACCTCGCTGTCGACGAAACTTAATGACCAATAAGTATCATCTACTTGGCCAAAGAACTGAAAATTGTTTCGTTGTGCGATTTTTTTTAGTGTTGTTTAAAAATTTGTAAATGTAACCAAACCACCTTGCAGTTAAGATTATTTTAATATAGTGCACTGTTTCCTATCAATTTAGCTTCGTCGGAGGTATTTATAGACTAAACTATAAATTTTAAAATTTGTGATAATTGACGTTTATTTATTTTTTACAAGCGCCAGAGTAATATCAGCAATTACATTATTACATATATATTATGTAATATTATTAATATAAATATATTATACATTACTATTTTATTATTTATAATTGAGTAGTTCAGTTCCAAACCATCCTTATCCATCACCAAGGAAAAAAGAGTGCTGGATAGGTTTGCATAGCTTTTAAATTTGCGATAAAGTTGGCGTGATGATAGTTTCCAAAACTCGCCGTATTCAATAACGGAGACACTTTGAAAAACTGACTTGGCCATGACACAGATGGGCTTGCAAATCAGTTTTTTTTTGCGATTTGCTAAGTTTTAGTGAAAGTGGAAAAGGGGAGTTTCGGAACTGGACTACTCAAATTTATATTAGTATAAATTATTTATTATATTGTTTATTAATATATTGTAGTTTATATTTTATTGAAAAGTAATTTATGAACGAACTTATTACCCTAGCGTAATAACGCTTACTACGTACATTGGAAGAAGAAATTCTGGGGACAGGGAAGGATAAGTTACAACTTTGTTTACGGGTTTTCTCGAGTATCTCCCGTTCCCCCGCCCCTTCATTTCGGCGCTGCTCCATACACATCGTTCACACCAGCGTTAAAATCGTCGCTGTAAAGCGTTGAGCAAAATATATTCACAATTAAATGTGTACTATTAACTTTGATTAAATACATGTATTTTTGAGAACATGGAAGTTCCAAACAACACCACGCATACGAGTTTTCTTTCTTTATTGTAGTGTTATGGCAGCTTTCACGTCGTAAATACTTGATTTGCAGCGCACGTGTTTCTATTGTCGGCACGGATTTTGCCGCCGGAGCTTGTAGTCTTGAATGTCTCGAGGGAAAGGGGGAGAAATAGTGCATTATCTCGGGCCCCAGACTCTACGGGTAATGGTAAAATAATTATTTAACAACTGGTGTAGTAGTACAGTTTTTATTTTACATTACCTTAATTTTGAAGATTGCACAAAATGCGGTGTATGAAATTAAAATTAAATAAAAAAATTAAAATTAATTATTACAAAATTAAAAATTTTGTTTCATCATGATCGTGTACCGCATGTTATGACACAAACTTTGTTCTGGTACTTGACTAAATTATTATTATACTAGTTGTACTAAATGAAATCAGAAATTATTGACTTTAGTAAAAGTGTACTTGTGTTTGACATCAAATCGTGTTATAAAGGTCAAGCTATTACTGGGTTTTATGAGAGAAAGAGGAAAAAACTAGGTAAAATGGATGAGGAACCTTGTGCAAGGAACTCTGAAATACTGGGTTTTGAAGGGCCTTCGAAGTTTCAGCAGACAACTGTGCATATATTCCGACAGGCTGGCGAACACTTTCGTGTACTTCGGCCTGACGCTGAACTCAGTGGCGGTGGGCGGCGACAAGTACACCAGCTTCATGATGTCTGCGCTGATCGAGGTACCAGGCTACATATTCTTCGTGTTCATCATGAACAGCCTCGGGCGTCGCTTGGGCCTCGCCACGACGCTGGTCTGTAGCGGCGCTAGTGTCCTCGCCTCGTGCTTCACTCCACCAGGTGAGCTGACCGACGACGGCGAGGGTGGACTTATGAGGAGCGGCAATCTATCCCCCCCTTCCTAGTATTACAAGCACTTATGTTCCTTTAGTTCCGCGTATATACATCCTTTCCTGGGTATCATCGAAATAGTAGTTATGAATACGTAGGGATGTTTTAACATAAAAGACAATCAAGGGTTTGGTTTGTTCATAAACTTCTAAAAGATTTGTGTGTTTATGAATCTAAAAATTTTCTAATAATTTCTTCATGAGGTGTGCCACATTCAATAATAATAATTTCAAGCAGTATGGTAAGAATGATGGGTTTGTTAACGTTTCATGTTCATTCAATATTTTTTTTTTACTTTACACACAGGTATTTGACTGTGGTTGTGTATGTAATGTAAATGCAGGTAAAAAAAGGTAAATATATAGTAAATGTATTCCAAAATACTCTAATGATAAAAAAATTGGGCATTAGACATGCAAAGTTCATGGGCGACTTTTATCTCGAGAGTATATAATTACTACGCTCAAAATAAATGGCTAGCTCTTAACGATGTATAAGAAAAAGTCGTCTTACTGGCATGAACCCTTTCCCTTCAGGAGTCTTTTAGAGCCACCTATTGACGCAGTGTAGTGGTGAAACACTGGACTCGCGCTCCCGGTCCAGCAGGGCCAGTCAAAAAAAACTTTTTCACCGCTGGTCACTCCCTAAGCACATTTCACGAGTTTAATTTTTCGACCGGCCGCTAGGTTATCGTGCGAGGGAAAGAAGCATTTCGCTACTCCGGTCTTGTTCCTAGCCCAGGTCGAGGTGTGGTTTATTATACTACAGGATAGGAAGATAAGAGTATCTTATGGACGAGTTTGGCAAGGGATAGTTCTGACGCCAGGTGTGCTGGTGTCAGTACGGGGGCTACGA
The DNA here is from genome assembly GCA_003012365.1 of Medauroidea extradentata. Lineage (NCBI taxonomy): Eukaryota > Metazoa > Arthropoda > Insecta > Phasmatodea > Phasmatidae > Medauroidea > Medauroidea extradentata. Next base: position 11,497 of record PNEQ01134996.1, read on the forward strand.
ACTTCGCCGAGGTCAGAACTGAGGATTCACGAATGCGACAGCAACACATTATTGTCTATACGGTTTTGCAAGACAAACGAAGAACGGTCTCATGAAAGACGTTAAACTACAGTATTAAATCCCAGGGGGTGGCCATGCCGTATACTGCCCAGGTGTATTTGTTCCCTTGTTGCTTGAACGTTTATACACGTGGTCACTGTAGCCCATAAACAATGTTTCCGCCATAAGAGCCACTGTATTTTACTCGAAGTTTGAAGCGCAATAAAGTAAAAATTATCCATCGAATGGTTGATGTGTCGTGTTTATCCTAATCTACGTTGTTGAACAAAATTTTGAAATAAAATGTGAACTTAACAACTTGACTGCGTTTCGAAACAAAATTTTTGTGAGTACCGACTTCGCCTACCGTTTGTGCATGGAAACCATTGTTGAGCTAACTTAATACATTTATGCTAGTTACTGCTATTTAACATTTTGTGTGCAAATTTGTTCGTTTTATTGCTATTAGCAAGTAGTTGCACATCGTCAGTGACGTACAAATGCGCAAATAAACAGCGGCCGTTTTTCAGGTTAGTTTGCTAAGTTTATTTACATAAATAATTGTTTAACCACATAATTTACACGATGTAAATGTATAACATGGCCTTTTTATTCATGAAATGTAACAGTAGCAGATGTATTTCACGTACCTGTTCTCTCGTCTACCCGAATACAATGCACGTAACCGTTTTTATACAAACCTGTTAATTCTACAGTATCAATACCATTTGAGGCGATTACGAAAACCTTACTTGTTCTACTCGATGCTATGTGTTGGTCTACGATAACGGATTGTTCGCGCAAAACTGGCAAACATACGTCGACTTCAAGGAAGTATCAACATGCCATCTCATGTATACTCCTACCGCTATATTAAATTCTCAGTACCGACCTCGGAAAAGTTCGTAACCCCCTTACCGATTGCAGTGCAACTAGCGGTAGAATATTTCCCTTGCCGAACTTGTAACATTGACTTTCCGAACCTGTAGTAGAAAAAACCGTAATCGAGGTTAGATTCGGGCACTGGTCAGCTGCCGCCTGGTTACTTCCCAGCCAACCTCAAAACTGGACAGTTCGAAAACATACACCGTCTAATGTTTTACTGTTTGTCCAGTTTCACTGATTTGATATCAAGAACGTACGAAAGGGGCCCTACGAAGCTCTGGCTTTTCAATTTATGTATCGTATGTCTTAGTAACGAGGACATGACTCCTCTATGGTAATTATTTAAATAAAAATTTACTCAGAGCATTACTAGCACATCAGCCAATCCTTTCTTATGTGAATCGAATACTTTTTGGCGCCTATTTTTCTTGACGCCCCGGGAAATGGCCCGTCCTTTGGGTGGGTTCTGGTCCAACTACCCTGATTTAGATTTTCCGAAATTGCTCCAAAAATATTATTCTGTGGTTCTTTCCTATTTCTTATTCTCTGACCGTCTGATTCCATTTCCAGTGACCTCGCTGTCGACGAGACGTGAAGACCACTTACCTTGTAAGAGAAACATATTGTGCCGAACTGTTTGAAAATATGCTGTACGCTGTAGCAATAGTTTCCTACGTGATGCAGAACTATCTCTTGCTAAAATGCGAACACTACCGAGAGTAATTGCGAACGCATCTGAGTATGATACACAACGTCGCTTTGTTATAAGTACTTTAATTTATTGGTAACGTTACAATATTTTGGTATATGGGGAGGTTCGCACAATGCATCTCCAAGGAAGCAAAAAGTGTAGGGGAGGGGATGACGCGACGCTTATGCAAAGTGTGCGACACAACGTACCCGATTTTTCTTCTAATGTACCATAATTTCAAGCTTTTTTCTTTGAATTAAAAATGGTAAGTTGGTTTTTCGTATCGCAGACAGCGAAGTCGTTAGAGATAGTTGCACATAACTTAACACAAGGACAAGAACTGGGAGAGGAATCGGCCATGGCTTTTGTTAACTAACCATCTTAACATTTGCTTGGAGCTATTCCGGGAAACCATGAAATTCCGAAATTAGATTGGCTTAAGCCAGCGATCGAACCCTGGTCCTCGCGATTTCAATTCCAACATGTTCCCATTGCACCACGTCGCTCAGTTTGTGCCAAAGATGAAAAGACATTCGATAAATCAACCTGTATATATGCGTATACTTGAAATTTGGGAAAATTAAGGGTTAGTATACATCGTGAGTCAAATTTCGTTTCAGTGTAACGTACACTACGTAATAAATTGCGAGAAATATAACACCTTAAATAGTATTTAAGATATATGCACAGTCAGCAGTATCATAACGGTTTTTTATTACTAATAAGCAGCCCAGTAATAGCAGTGCCTGCCAGCCCAGAGGTCGGGGAGTTCGAATCACTTTTGGTACTTTCTTACATGCTAGAACAGGTAACCTCCCCTTTCACATAAGTGTGAATTTTACAGTAATTTCTGTAGAATTTGCCGTGATCAAGGAGCGTGTAAATATTATCTAAAGCCGTATGTTTTGCGACTCGCCGGAAATGTTTCTAGAGGAAAGTTCTTGTAAAAAATTGTTATAATTATATTTTGCAATTCACAACTGAGATATCCGACTTCTTTAAGTTCTAGTTTACAATTAGTATTTTTTCTCTTGTCTTGCAAAATAATTAACTCGTGAGTTGAGCTAGGCAGTAATATGCATTACATAGTCACAATTTCCACAAGGATTCAAGCACGTTCTAGGACATTTAGGGTGTTGTACGACATGAAAGCGGTTACTACTGGTCAGGTGACTGAGCAGGGTGGCACAGAGGTGACACACTGATATCGCATTCAGTTGGACCCAGGTTCGAGTCAAAGTTCCGGCCACACTGATTTCACTTTCCATGGATTCCCGCATTCTTTTCAGGCGAATGTTAAGACCATGGACGATTCCTCTCCCAATTCTTTTCACTGTCAACTTGTCTCATCGTCTCTAACGAAGTCGCTGTCGAAGAGACGTAAAGTCGATGGTTCAGACCATAGAAAAATCTATAATGTTATGTTGGCAGACTTGCAGGTAGTCCAGTTGGCGCTGTTCATGGTGGGCAAGCTGTGTATAACGGTGTCCTTCACCGTGATATACGTCTACACAGCAGAGATGTTCCCCACGCCTATTAGACACTCCATCATCACCGCCAACTCTATGGTCAGCAGGTTCGGCATCATGTTGGCCGCTCAGACACCTCTTCTGGTGAGCATTTCTCCTTCACCTCTCAAGTCGGTGAGACAACTGTCGCACGTCAATAGTTTATAATTTTCATTACTGCTACCAGCGATTCTCGCATTTTCTTACGATGGCCGCCTGCCCAGGCCGCCGAGTGGCTGTATAGTACTAAAAATTTTACCTTTGAAAAATATCACTAGTCTTTACTGCATATAATTCTACATTTAACTATGGTTGCCATACTGCTTGTGTGGTTGGCAGCGAAATTACGCAATATCATTCCGTGTGTTTTCCTATTTAAATACAGTACAGAAACAATACTAACTGAAATCTACACAACTGTATTGTACGTAATTAATAAACTTTTTTTACGAACTGTGTCGATTCATACTGACTGCACAATTTATCTTACGCGCGCAAACAAGTGACTGACGTGTCCAGAGAGGTTAGACATGTCCCATCGTTAGGCATAACGCGCGGAAAGTGGCTGAAAATAGAACTTCAGCAGGGCTAGAGTGCTTACTTTATTCCGAACCACCTATAACAAGGTAATTCTAAAACGTTTTACCGCGCATTAATGACGTCTATTTATAAGTACTATCATCCAAAGAATGCTACACGTACATATATCTATTTCAGGTTCACCACTACTCATTAATGTATATTTTCTAACTGGCAAAAATGAAAGTTTTTGCGGTCGCATTTAGGTATGAAAATCTTGGCACAGAATATTTTTAAAGGTATAGGTTGTGTACAATACAGTATTATCTTAAATGTCTTGTCATCAGATATATTGTCTCATAAAAGCTAGTTGTCGGTGAGAAAGCAGCACGCCAGTTCAATGTCTTGCTCCTAAAGGCTAGGGAGAGACGTGATGTCGGTGCTGTGTCGTCCTAACAGCCCCCGCACTTTTAAACCTCGAATGCGCGAAACACGTCCTTTCAGGCGGCCACCTTAAACCTACAGTTGAATGACCAGGTGACAGGTCATAATTTTAAATTTTTCTTTAAAATTTTTCTGTTGTAGTTTTTTATATACTGTGTAATTGAGACGTAGAAGTTAATTTGTTTTTTAAAGGAAAGGCCAGTTTCTGTGTCGGTATATTAATATTTGAAATAAAAATTAAACTTGGGTATAATACAGTACACCTCAGTGCAACAACCAGTGTGTACAGTATAACACAAATTATAGCCTAATTTTTAAAATTCAAATGATAGCACTAGCAAGAATGTTGCCACCGTTCCCAATGCTATTGATTTCTGCAGTATTTGTAGTAACCTGGCAGACGGCCGAGCAAGTTCGTGCGATGGTAACATGATGGGCTCGCATTCTGGAGGACCTAGGTTTGATTTCTAGCTCTGGCCATCCTGATTTCGATTTTATATGATTTTCCGAAATAACTTAAGGTGAATTACGGGATGGTTTCCTGTAACTGAAGGACATTATCATGTCCTCCCCAGTCCTGTATGACTGAACTATTTGTTCCGTTTTAATGGTCTCTCTGCAGACGAGATGTTAAGAGTGTTCAAGTGCGATAAAATCATAATTGTATATTTCTGTGATATAGTATTAGTTTTATAGACGATACTTTCGAGTATAGTTTCTTCTTACAAAGCAATTTTAGCTCTCGTTGTTTTTTTCATAATGGTGCGTCAGTCAACATTTGATTGTTCCATTGCCATGCAAATAATGAAAACCAATTGACTTACATAAGTGAAATAATTCACGGTGAAATAACTTGCCATGGGCTAAGTAATAAAGCATTTATAAAACACCCCATTCACTATATTTATATGTTTAAAAAATATTGAATTTTCAATTTTTTTTTTTGTATTTTTGTGATTTTTTTTTAATTCAAAATTTTACGTTGTAGTTTTAAAATGTTTTATTGCAGAGCTCATGGGACAGTGAATTATTTTATTTAAGTGTATCAATTAGTTTTCGCTATTTGCATGGCAGTGTAACAAGCAAATTTTGACTTTGATGCATTGTTATGAGAAAACTATGAGCGCTAAAATAGTTTTGTAAGAGGAAACTGTACTCACGAGCATCGTCTACGAAACTAAAACTATTCCACGAAAATATAAAATTATGATTTTATCGCACTTGAACACTCTTAAGGCCAGGTTCACAATGCACAGTCGGAAGAAGGCGGTCGGCAGTCCGCAGTCGTCTGTCAGAGATTAATACATATGTGCGTTAAGATATCTGTAGTCGTCACATTGCGCAGTCAGCAGTCGGAGATCGGTGAACTTTATCTCAAATTGTAGGACTGCCGACTGCCGAAAAATTCCAACAAATCAGGTGTTGCTCTCGTAATCACGTCATGTAAACAAATCCAATTTTTGAGATTTTGTATGCTTTTAAATGCAAAGTAAGCAATTTTTACAAATTTATAAACAACATGTTGAAAACACAGTCGATTATTAAACAGCAGTTTTTAAAATCATGCATAAAAATCATGGCTGCAGGACTACACATTTTGAATTGTATTGGACTGCCGACTGCGCATTGTGAATCGTGCTTAAGCCCAGTCGAGGAGTAAAGACGGCAGACATGTGTGGACGTGTTTGCGCAGGCGCAGTACATGGAGTCACTGCCGCTGATGGTGCTGGGCTCGATAGCTTTATCGGTGGGTGGCCTCGCTCTGCTCTTCCCAGAGACACTGGGTGCTCCACTGCCAGACACCATCGCCCAGGCTGAACGTATCGGTGACCACAAGGCAGAGAAGCCGCCTGAAACATCTGCCTCGCCTCCCAGCGACTGAAGACTCCAGTCTCGTCCTAGTCACTGCCGTCCGTACTGTGTGTTGAGAGTGATTCACGATCTCTTCTCCTTTCAATACAAGCGCTGCAGTCTGGAGAACACAATATATTCTCATTCAAAATGCAATGTGTGTCAATTATGGTATTCGCCTCGATAGTATTCAAATCAATCTGTACATAGTCGCATTAACTAGTCCATTCATCAAAGATTTATATATTATTTATAAACTATGTCAAATATTTGTTTTCAAACAATTAGTGCTACAAGTACTAAAATGCAACTTTGAACGATATGTAAATAAAACTACTACTATGTATAGAATAAAATATATTTGTATACATAACATTCAGAAGTACTATTTTGTGTTTATTCCCTACAATTTCGTACTAATGTCTTAATAAAAACTTTAATATACTTATATATCTTAACTTAAATAACCTTGGCAAAATTTAGGAAATACAATTAACTATATGTGTTTTTACAGCTGATATCAAAGAACAATTCATGCCACAGAAATGTGAAACTGGAGGTTTAACAGCACCATGCACAGTTTTGATGAAAAATGCGTATGGGAAGGGCAAATAATTTCAATTCCTTCTCAAACCATATGTACACACACGCACACACACATGTGCAGACATACATGTAGCCACACACAAGCAGGAACTGACCCAAATACAGAGAGAGAGACATACAGAAAGAGAGACACAGACAGAGTGAGAGACACAGACAGAATGAGAGACACAGACAGAGTGAGAGAGAGGCACAGACAG